>APFE030307646.1:89085-106595 GCA_000404065.3 Pinus taeda
CAAATAATAAATCCAGAGGAAACCACCTCCACCCTCAAGCCACAGTGATCTCACCCAACACTGGGTTTAGAAATAACAAAAACCAATAGAAGCTTAGATGCCTTAGAATTTCTTCACCATACCAAAGGAATTTTCTTGTCTCTGCCCATTTGTCAAGAGCTTACCCAGAGAAAACCATCTCCACTCTCAACCCTTGGGATTTTCCTGAGACCACCTCAACTAGGATCCAAAATCTATTGGCAATCCAAAGGTCAACCAAACAGGGAACCCATTACATCATGGCTATCCATGAAATGGCACAAGGTAAGGTTGTACATGAATTCTAATCCATACAAATCCCATGCCAATGACCAAAAGAATGACCAATAACCCAATGCATGAAACATGCATTCAAATCAATAACAAGATAATCAAGCATGCACATTATTACCTACAAAATCCACAACTATTTTCTACCCTTGCTTGTTGGTGTCTAAACCTTCTTCTTGGCTCCCACACAAAGTCTTCTTGTGCTCCATACTTTTCTTTCTTGCATTTTGCTTGTCTTCCTTATGCTCCAAGTGATCTAGTGTTTTCTATCCTTTTTCATTTCTTTTCCAAACACGAATGCTAAAATGTTGTCTCTCTAATTTCTTTTCTTTTTCTTTTTCTTTTTCTTCATTTTCACTTGCATGCATATTATTTTAGTATTTTTTTTCTCTTCCTCTTCCCCATTTGCTGAATTTTTCCAGCAAGGACATGAGGAAAATTAATTATTACAGGCCAGTTGGATTTTACCTCATGTCCTTGCTGGCCTGTAATAATTAATTTTCCATTTATTTCCTTTTTCCTCTTTCCAATGCCAATTAACATAGCCAATAAATAATTAACCACAAGTGGATCCCAATGTATTTTTTCCCCTCATCCAGCTTGGAATACATGTCCCTTACGCTTGGTTTTATTTTTTTCATTTATAATGTCCATACATTATTTATTTACATGGAAATTCAACCCAGGGTTGTAACAGTTACAGTAAAAAGTACTCCTTTGGAGCCTTTGATATTTGATAATTTTGCAAATATAGAGTCAATGAAAATAGAAATAGAATCTTCAAAAACATGAAAATTGGCTCCTTGACCTTTCTTAAATTTGACTTCATCATTAAAATTTATTTATACAATTTATGCCTCCCTAAGGAGATAAGATCTATCCATTTGTATATCTGATCAAATGGAAAAAGGATGCAGTATGTTCCCTTCATAATTGAAAATCTCAATTATTTTTTTCCTATGCATGAATTATCTATCATTATATAAATGGATAGACTATTTTAGCAGGAATTTTGAAGTTATTAAAATCTGATTTTTAATTCCATTTATTTCATCAAATAATGTCTACATTATTTTACCTTTTTTCATATACAGGTTGATCCTAAAAAAGACTAGCAATAAAAAACATCCCTAAATCCATTAGAATATTTAGAGAAAGCTCATAATTATAATCATATTAACATTCTTTATGCATTTCTAGATACGTTTTTGAAATAGTAAAATGAATTATTCTGTTTCTCTATGACAATAGCATTCTCATGAAGTTGTTGATTTAAAATTTGATCATCTACCATCTCCATTCTTTTATGGATGTAAGTCTCTTGTTTACATTATGTTGACACCTAATCTTTGGAATTAGGTAAACTAATGTAAATATTGTAAATAGTAAAAATAAAAGGAAGTAGGAAGATGAAGATACATTGGGAGATGAAACCCAATAGTCTCCATCTCCTTGTATATATTCATATTCTCTCTTGATGTAAATCAATTAAAATTTGTGGAGTTACTCCTGACCTGACATGGTATCATAGACAAACCCCATTTTTAGCATTTTCTACCTTGTAACTCATAGTTCCATTATTCTATATTCCATTGAGTGAATTTTAAATTGAATTTGTGGAGGTCGAAACCCTGCCACTATGGACTGCTATGGTTAACTGGCTATTCATATACGTTGAATGTTGAATGGTGAATGGAGAGCGTTGTACTTAAAGAGGTGTTTGGAAAAGTTTTTTATGATTATGTTGTCTGGCCTGAAATGTGTGCATTGAAATGTTCAGTTGCTAAATTGAAATGACTACCATATGTGGGTATTGTAAATGGGCTGAGAAATAGAGTGGGAGGACAGAGACCCAATGACATACTAGAAAGGGAACCCCATCATGGGTGTTATAGCATCATTTATAACCCTTTTATACTTGATTCTCTAAGTCATGGCCTTGGGTAGCCTTTTCCCTTCATACTTGGTCCTTTCACTAAAAAACATTATTTTAAATTCCATACATGACTCTTCCCTTCAAAAATCACGTGCACACGGGGGTCCATCTATACCTAATCCGCGTATATAATTTAAAATATTTAAAAAATATAAAATCCTATTTTATGGGAGGGTTTATGGGTTACACCGGAACCCCATTTATAGGAGCCTATGGCCTGATTGTATCCCAACTGAAACAATTGTTTTGGGGTGATATAAATACACCTCATGGGAAGGTCTAAGTGGGGAGAGAAAGATAGGATACTGATATTATATCCAATTGGCCCCTAATCAAGTTTTATTTATCCTTGTGCCTCCTACACTCCCAACTATAGGAAATCCTTGTTTCCTCATAGAGATGTCCATCTCCTTTATACGACATCTATGTGTATGCATTTGAAGGAGGATTGTTGAGGGTTGGGTTAGACAGATCTGAAGGAAGGTTTTACTTGGAGCCGTGGTCGAGTTAGGTTTTATTCTTCCACATTCTTTGCAGACATCAATAAAGAAGATCTGTCTTATTCTTGATGCAATGATCCTTATGATTTAAATCATGTTGTGCTCTAACTATGTATGATCTCATGTTTTATATCCATATGCGTATATGATCTAACATTCATATTTTGAACATGATTTGAACTACTACTAGTATATATGCCTTTGTAGAATGAGTTGCAAGTTTTGAAGCATTGGAGGAAGTAGAGGGTTTGGACCCTACAGGAACATCCTCAAACGTAGGACCTACGGGTACTATCTCTTCATCCTAATTTAGTAGTTTAAGCATTAGGACTGCTTGTTTCCTCGCTTCTTGTTAGTGTATGCCCTTCGATCTATTGGGGTTTTCAACCCAAATCCTAGGGTGTTTTATCCCGTAGCAGAATTTGTGACTCCACTCAAGAATACAATCTTGTATATCCTTATTTGGGTTGTTTCTCTCTTGATCTGGGCCTTCTTGTTTGGTTTCTTGGTTTTTCCAGTATCTTTGACTTGTTTGCAATTTTGGGAAAAAGTCTGATCTTCTGGATTAGGCATGAATTTTTATTTTTTCTTTGTTTGCTTTTGTATATGTGGTCTGTAATTCACACAGTCACATACACACACGTTTTTGTCCAAATAAACACGCGTATGCGCGTGTTTCCTTGAGTGAAGTCATGTATACATGTAGGTATGTCACTGCATAATCACGTATGCTTGATTTTGAATGAATTTTTCAAAACCTAAGTCCAGTAAAGGTTTTTCCTGATTTTTATTTCTTTTGTTTAGTCATTGATTGTCTAGGAGAGTCTTGCTTCTTGTAGATTTTTAGTTTCCTATCTCTCTTTGTGGAAAAACCTAGTCAACATAGGGTTTTCTTCTTGGTGAAGTGTTAGTTTTTTGTGTTTGGGTTCAAGGCTTCTTAGTGAATTTCTTGGTTGTTATGAGATTTTTGAACAAGTAATTGGTCTCAATTCACTTATAACACAACCTTTACATTACTTTTCCTTTCTTTCTTGAAAGTTGACATATTTGGTTTTTTCTTGGTTTTTGAGAAAGTCCTTCTTGCAATCTTGAAAATTTTTTCTTGGTCTTCTTGAAATCTTTCTTGTTTGTTGGATTTTTTATGCTGTTGTTCAGATAAATTTGTTTGAGTTTGTAGTCTCTTTTTACTTTAAGTCTTATCATGTTCATGATTCCTATGGCTTGTGAAATTTGATGTTCTTTATGCTTGAATTTGATATGGAAGTCTTTAGTAGGTTTGTTTTCTCAAGAACTCTTTATGCTCTTAAAAAGAAAAAAGATAAAAACATTTTTTTGTTGCCTTTCATTTTTTTTTTGGTTTTTTTTTTTTGTCTTCTTATCATTTTTGAGCAATCTTTTCATTAGGTTGAATTTGCTTGATTTTGGGGAAAAGTTTGTGATTGAATTTGTTCCTCCTTTTTGTCAAGTTTTGGCCTCTTGATCTCCTTAAGAAACACATTTTCTTACTTTAAGAGTAATCCTTAGAATATTACATTAAGAATTTTTACTTTTCATTAGGATAGTTGCACTATAAGAAGTTTTAGTCTTTTTGTAGATTTTGAATGCGAGAGCGTGTGTTTTGAAAAACAAAATAAATTTTTTCTTTCTTAGTTTGTTCATAGAACCTTTTGTAGAAATATATTTCATTGAAGAAAAAGAGTTACATATGCATATAGCCAGGTTTTCTATTGATTTCTTCTTGGGTCAAATAACATTATAAGTTTCACTTACATTTTTTATTGAATTAAGAACATCCATTAAAATCAAGCACTAAAATTAAAATGAACTAGATTTTTTTTATTTTTCATAGTTACATCAACTAGTATAGGTCATTTAGGGCCTTGGAAAAGGTGTGTGGAGAGTTAACTCTCCAAGGCCACTCTAAATGTAAACATAGAAGTTGACTAAAAGAGTGAAATCCAATGTTGTTAAGTTGTCTAAGAAACCTCTTCTCTTCTGGGAGTTAAGCACGAGGGCGAGTGAAAGTAGGGAAGAGAGATAACCCCTCTCCTACTTGTTGGATTCTGACAAAAAGCTATTGTACTTTCCTATACAAACTAGTGACCTTAGTTGCCATTCCTAGGGACCACATAGGTGATTGTGGGGAGAATACCCGTGATACCTGAGGCAAACATTGTATCACTCTCATTATTACTTTTGGAGGGTGCCCTTGTGAAGCTAGGGTACTTGCACCAAAAAAGGATTTTGTTTGGGTCAACGCAACTATTTATGTTACCTTCGCTGGTAGTTCTAGTACATAATTCGCCCAACCTATCTTTGGAAGGTCCTTTACTTCAATTTCTTGTATTTTGGTGTCTAGTCCTCATCACCCGGAGTGGAAATATTTAGAAGTTACTTGATTGGTTGCATATTTAGGGACCTTATAGTGGAGTGCTCTATTCTATTTGTATTTAGTTGGATTTAGGTGGATTTGTCTTGTCACTTTTAAACCTTATATTCTGAGTGACTGACCAACCACTCCACTAGTCTTGAAAGGCTTCTGACCTTTCTTTTGGAAGTTGTGGAGTTGCCTCCTTAAGGGAAGATGTTTGATTGTGAATCTCTCTTCCTTGGGTAGCCATTTGTATGATCTCGTAAGGGAAGGATCTGCATATAAGTTTGGTATGGCCAATATTCTTATGGAGGCCAACCAAGGGACCCCTTCAAAAGGGGATCCTTGTGCTTTTCCTTTCTTTAGAAACATTGGTACCCCTTTGATGGCCACTTTGAATATTCTTGTATAATGTTGGACTCCCAGTTTGGTTGTGGTCCAGTCCGAATATTCCAAATGTTCTTGAAGCTTCTCAAATTAATTATTTATTTCAAGGGCATCAAATGGGTGTTAATTATTCATCTTCTTCAAAAGAGAAATCTAGGATTCCTCTTTCTCCTCCCTCCTATAATAAGAGATATAAAAATAAGAGAAAGAGGAACAAGAATGAGAAGAAGAATAGTTTTATCCATGAATCATTACCAACCCCTGCAAGTCATGTTGGAGATGCGCTTTCAGTCCCTACAAGTCACACTGGGGGCATAAGTCTAGTCACTGCAAGTCATACTAGCAATGGGTCACCTACCTCTCTGAGTCATATTTCTGTTGACTCACCTTCCTCTGTGAGTAGGACTGGGGGCATAAGTCTGGTCACTGCAAGTCATACTAGCAATGGGTCACCTACCTCTATGAGTCATATTTCTGTTGACTCACCTACTTCTATGAGTGGGACTGGGGCCACAAGTCATATCTCTCTTGGGAAAGAGTCACTAACCTCTGCGAGTCATGTTGGGGACTCCCCGCCAACCACTGCTAGTCATGTTGGCAGAATGGATGTTGATCAGAAACCTAGGTGTAGAAGATTTAAACGAAATTCCCCTGGTAAGTTATGTAATGTAGACCATCCTACTCATTTGTGCCTGTGTATTTCAGTGGTACAAAGGTTATGTTCCGATTTTGATAGTTCTTCTACTATTGAATCTATTCTAGTTTCTAAATAGTCTAATAAACCATTGGTTGATGAAGTGGCCGAGCCACTGCAATCTCTGGCTGATTCTACTTCTCTTTTGGGGGATGAAGTGCCTAGCAACAAAGTCTTCTTGATTTCTAGTACAGATTCTTCTAGTCTAGGGGGAATTCCTGTCTCTTCGAGTGTACCCCCCTCCAAGCTCTAGGAGCGTCTCCTTTGATTGGGACAATCTTTTCGATTCTTGTCTTCCTTCTACTGAACCTTTCCAAATAAGTGTTAGAGTTAATTCAACAAATGTCTATCGATGTGTGGTGAATGAAGGATCCTTTGCAAGTATTATATCCTCCTTGACTTGCAAAGCTTTCGGTTCTCCAATGTTGTTGGCAACTGATAGTCAATTTTTAGCCTATGATAGAAGACCTAGTGAATCTATGGGTGTTCTTTCTCAATTTCCTATTAATTTAGGTGGGAAGACTGTCTTAATCGATGTGATGGTGGTTGATCTCCCTTTAGACTTTAATATGCTACTTGGGCATGATTTTGTCTATGTTATGAATGTTTTAATGTCTTCACTCTTTCGAGTGATGTATTTTCCTCATAACGGAAATATTATCACTATTGATCAGATTGCATCAAATAATCACCCCCCTAATTCGAATTTACTACAGAATACCCCTTTGTATGTTCCAATTGTTCAGGTAGCCTCTACCCAACCATGGGTGAACTATGTGTCATTGTATCCTCAATGTTCAATTTTCTTTTGAGAAGGATCCTTTGAACTATTATTTTCCGTCTCGGGACTTGGTCTTGGCAGTTGATCGAGTGATTTATCGTATGGGGACATGGGACCCCTTAATTCCCTCTTTTGATCCTTCTAGTTCTCATGATTTATTGGAAGTTGAGTTTCCTTCACAAGAGAAACTTTATGAACCCATGAGTTTTAACTACCAAAGGAGTCCTTGGTCTGAGCCCCACAAGGGGTTTGTCTTGAAGAACTATTATGCATAAGCCGCAAGGTTACGTGGTTCCATGTACCCTATTTTACATATAAGGTACACATTTTCAAGTTTTGGATTCTGTAACACAAGCTTTTATCTGAAGTTTATATATGGGATATATTAACTTCTTGTCTAGTGTTCCTAATTATGTCTACAGAACTTGGAAGACTTCTCCTTTGGGAATTTTTATGGTTGATCAACTTTGATAGGTATTGGTTCTTGAAACTGGCATATAGGTTAGGTTTTTCACCTGCATTATGCATTTATCAGTTTCCTTTTCCATTTTTGCCTTAGGATCGACCCTACCAAGATATGACATAGAACCTTCTCATTTCTTAGAAGTGTCATAACTTGTGTGGTATAGCCTACCTTATCATGGGTGCCCTAAATAGTACCTTGTTGTCACTTGGCACCCATGCTGAAATTTTGTTCTTATGATTGGGAGTCCTCTTTAGTCCTTCCATGACTTTATGATTAAGCCTCATTCTCCTTCTTCTTCGCTATATTTTTGGCTTTATACCCTAGAGGCTCCCACATGTTGAGTTGTACTACTACATTACATGTTGACTATTTGTATCTTTTGGTCTTAAGCTGACATCACTTAGATTCATGTATAAGCCAATTTTTGACCATATCTTTATGCAAAATGAACCTTGAAATCACTTAGCCTTTGTAACTTGACACCTTATGCCCATGGAATAACATTCCTTTGAGTGTCATTGACTAGTTTCGTCATCTTGCATTGAGCATAGCAATGTTCCACTCCCAGGAACTAGCGCATTTGTATTTGGGCACTCATTATTTCCACTCTATCATAGGAATTCTTTTATTCTTTTTTAGGATTTTTAAATATGAAAAAGACAAAAAAAAAATGTGTATTCTAAAAAAAAGCGGGAACGAGACTTTACTTTCATAACTGATGGCAACAAGAGTTAGGTGTGTCTCCCTCGAAAAAATCACTCAAAGAAAGTCTTTACTCCATCAATATGAGCTTTAGTTTGACTTAGGAGAGCCGTAACCTTTTCATTGAGTAGGTACTCTTCCAGTTTGTTATCTCTTGTAACCATATGGAGAGTTTGTTTATGCCTCTTGCATGACAAACTTATACAAAGTTGATCAGATATCTCCTTCGGCATCATTGATTGGCCCTTTTATATGTGATATTGTGACATGCCCTTGATATGTACTTTTGCGACTATGATTAGATGACCCAATGTATTTCTCAATTTCCTTTGTACTTGTATACATATTGGATCCCCTCTACACTTGATATACAAACATGATTTAATATCTCTGAGCATGGGTATGCCTGCCTTAAACACGAGTTTTCTTTGTAATCTCTTCCACTAGTTTAGCAGGCTGGAATCTAGTGATCTCCTCCCAAGTCCTCTCATGATTCTTTTGATACACTTAATACATTTTGACCATCATGTACCCCTTCTAACCTCATATATCAGGGGACATCTGTTATAGCATCATTTATCACCCTTGTATACTTGATGCTCTGAGTCATGGCCTTGGGAAACCCTTTCCCTTCATACTTGGTCCTTTTACAAAAAAACATTATTTTAAATTCCATATGTGACTCTGCCCTTCAGAAAGCACGTGCACATGAGGGTCCTACTATAACCACATGGGCTTCACTCAATGAACCTTTGACACATCATGTGCGTTCGTGGAATATTAAACAATACCCTTAATTTGAATACATATTAGAAAATACCTCTAAAAATCACATTATTTAACCCTCTAACAATATGAACCTGATACACCTTCCCAATTTAAAAAAATCCCTACATTCACTAGATATTGTAGGTATCCATTTTTTTATACCCCATTATATTTTTTCATTAACTTTGAGCTCCATTTTCTATACCTATCAATATAAACACCTTGTACCCCTATTATATGTTCAATATATTGTGTCATTTTTTCCTCAATATATATCTCCCAATATGAATGCACATGGTATGATATTGCTCCCCCAATGAAGACCCCATGGCTATACCCAACCTGCGTATATAATTTAAAATGTTAAAAAAAAAATCCATATTTTATGGGTGGGGTTTATGGGTTACAACGAAAGCCCACCTATAGGAGTCCATGGCCTAACTATATCCTAACTGAAACAACTGTTTTCAGGTGATATAAATAAACCTCATGGGAAGGAATAAGTGGGGAGAGAAAGATAGGATATTGATATTATATCCAATTGGTCCCTGATCAAGTCTGATTTGTCCCTATGCCTCCTACACTTCTAGCTATAGGAAACCTTTGTTTCCACATAGAGATGTCCATCCCCTTTATATGGCATCTATGTGTATGCATTTGAAGGACGATTGTTGAAGCTTGGGCTGGAAGGATACAGAGGAAGGTTTTGCTTAGAGATGTGGTCGAATCTGGTTTTATTCTTCCACATTCTTTGAAGACATTAATAAAGAAGCTATGTCTTGCTCCTGCTGTGATGATATTTATGCTTTAACTCATGTTATGATCTAATTATGTATGATCTCATGTTTTATATATAATAATATATATATATATATATATATATATATATATATATATATGAATGAATGATCTAATATTCATATTTTGAACATACTTTGAACTATTGCTAGTATATTTGCTTTTCTAGAATGAGTTGCAGGTTTTTAAGCATTGGAGGAAGTAGAGGGTTTGGAACCTATGGGAACATCCTCAAACATATGACCTATGGGTACTATCTCTTCATCCCAATTTATTAGTTTAAATATTAGGACTTCTTTTTTGCTTGTTTCTTGTTGGTGTATGCCCTTCGATCTATTGGGATTTTTCAACCCAGACCCTAGGGTGTTTTATCCCGTAGCAGTGGGTGTTGCTGAGAATGTTGTAGGAGTTGAGTTGTCACACAACTGTGGTTTCAACTACTAAACCAAAGTGCATATTGACTGTTTCATGTAATATTATGCGATAAATGACTGGTATGTTGCGTTGAAATTATTTTTGAAGGGTCAATGCATTGAAAATTGTGAATGTTGTGCATTTGAACTAGCTTTCTGATGGCTGAAAACCAAGAATGTTGTGTATGAAAGCATATATGAGTCAACTATTAAAAAAAACATGTGCTCTATTGAATATTTTTTCATATGTGCATTTTTTGGAGATGTTGGTATATGAATGAAGGTTGTATAATGTTTGTGTGGTGTTAATAATTCTCGTTTGAAATTTATATGGATTTGCATTTGAAGGTCGTAAACATTTATGAAGGCATATATGGTGCACATGGAATATGAAAGTAGGTTGAAAAATATGATTGAAAATACATTGTGTTATTTTTGAAAGCGATATGGTATGTGATGGTATGTATGGTATGAAAATGTGATGGTATTTATGGTGTATGGTATGTATTATGGTATGCCATATGGATGGTATATATTGAGAGAGTGCATTTTTAATTGATGATTTTTTTGAAGACTTAACCAATCAACTTTATTGCAAATACATCAAGGCTTTTTTGCATACATTGTAATTATTTTGGGAACATATCAGATCTTATGATTCATTGACTCATCTCCATTGTGGGAGTATTTCTCTCTAGCAAAAAGAAATATCAAGAGTGATCTCAGAAAATTAAACACACTTTGATTTTTAATGATTTGTGCAAAGGGGTTTCTGAAGGAGAAGGAAACAATGCACCTGAAAAACCTACTTCAGACAAGGAGGTCACAATTTGGGAAAACAAGAAAAATAAGGCATATTCCTTGATTGCAGTGTCAGTAAATGAAGAGGTGAGTCAACATATTTTTCCATTTTCAAAGGTTTTTGAAGCCTTAAAGAAGTTGAAGTAATTGTGTGACTCACACTCTAAACTTGAAGTTGTTCAAATTATGATTAAGTTTTTGAATCTTGAGTTGAAAAATGATGACCCTATTTCCTTCGCATTAGAAGTAAGATCCATTAGGAATGACATAAAATCCACTGGCGTTGAAATAGAGATTCCTCTCATAGCATATCTCAAGGCACTATATCCCACCTATTCGCATTATCTTGAATCATTGCAAGAAAGTGAAAAACTTAAGGAGATTACCTTTGACTCCCTTGAGATTTTTTTTTTGAGAGAGAATGATTTTGGGAAGAAGACAACTCCTCAGTCTACTGAAGAAGTTGTGTGCCTTGCACAAAAAGATAATAATCATGCACAAGATTCTTATAGAGGAAGAGGTGGCTGAAGAGGAAGAGGAAGGAAGAATTTTAGAGGTAGGAGGCCAAACATTTCCAAGGAGAAAGGTTTGATTTTCATTGCATACGATGCAATAGAGATGGACATGATTCTTCCACATGTAATCTGCCTCCAGACATAATTGAGTAGGAAATAAATGAAGAAAAGGGTAAAACACTTGGTAAAGGGAAAGGAAAAACATCGAAATTCGCTCATTATGTTGTGGTACATTGCAACATTGGCGTAACTCAATACATATTTAATTATTAGTTGATTAATTCAAGAGGAACTTTTCACATGCCTTTCAGAAGAGATTTCTTTGAAAAATTCACTGATAATGTTGATGGAGCAATATAATTTGCAAATAGGCCAAAACTAAAGCCATCGGGGCTTGGCACTATTAGGCTTAAACTACTTTGAATTCTAGACTTTTTTCTACATGATTTTATATACATCCCAGAGTTGAGGAGAAAATTGTTGTCTTTGGTCTACATTTTCCAGAAATGACACTCTATTCATATATTAGATGGCAAGGTTGAGGTCAAAAAAGCATCAAATCACTCACTGGTCATGACTGGGATAGAATAAGAATGACTTCTGAAGCAGTAAGGAACCTCTGCTCATGCACAAAACTTTTCATACAATTCTCACTGTGATGAAGGTACATTTCCATCAAGTCTTTTATGGCATGTTATATTTGGACACTTGAACTATGACAACCTCCATTTGTTGAAGAAAAATGGTGTTACTGGTTTACCTACAATTCCTAGTCTTACACAACAATTTTTCACCGTCCCTGTTACCCCTCTCCTGCATCTTGGAGGACTCATTCCAGGACCTATGAGAAGTGACATGACCTGCAAACACTTGCATTACATTCCCTTGAACTTGAACTTAATTTTCCCTGAAGACATCTCCTGCTAAAAACCCCTAAAAACAGCCCTTTTTCCATTGGCACGGTTTCACAGTGTAGCACTTGCACCAATGGGGGAAATCCTCCAAAGAGGGCATGCTAGTTGGCGCTCTGTCACAGAGTCACACTCACGCCAACCATAATGAGTGGTGTTTTTTAACAAACCAACAACGGAAGGTTCATCCTAACAAATTCCTGGACTGAATCTATCTTGAGTTGGGTGGTTTGGCTTCGGATCTCCATAGAGAGGAAGTGGTTTGCCACCTCTCATGGAAGCTTCTTTAGTGATAAAGCCAATCCCATGGATATTGTGGATGATCCCAACTCCCCTTCCTCCATCTATAAAAGCTTGTCCATCTTCCTTGGCAAGCTAGTTCCAGAGTTCTAGAGATTGAGAATTGTCAAGTTTCCAAGAGCTTCATGCTGCAAGAGCCTTCTTCATTCCCATAAGGCGAAATCTAAGTAAGGAGATTCTTGTCCAATAATCAAGGAGAGCGAAGCTTGTTCGTATTCCTAACAAGCTTTGCAAGACATGTGTTGTTGACTACCCAGCCAAAGGAGGATCTAACGTCAGAACTATGGTTGTATTATTCTTTGATTATTATTAATAGACAACTATTGGTTATGGTTCCACTCTTATTGTTCTTTGTGATAATGATGAGTTATATCCTTTCTGACTGATATATAGTTGCATATGCTGGATTTTATGTTTGTGTTTGTGTCGTTTCTTGTATGTGCAGGTGTCCATTCATGGAGATCTTGGGGATTATGATCTGCCGGAGCAAAGGAACGGGAGCGTCACCTCTTCTACAAGCACTAGCATTGGAATCCAGGTGGGCCTTCATCATTTCTCTTTAATTTGCAATTAGGAACTTACGCTGTAGCGTTGTATGATTGTTGCTAGACCCGGTCTAGGCTAGCTGGGATCGCCTCTGTCTGCAGAGAGGATTTACCTCCTCAACAATTTTGCGACTCTGCTGGGGAGCTTGTCTTGTCTTTTTGGTTGTTTCTTGGTTTTTACCTGCTTGGTTAGCCTTCTGGGTTGAGTTCTTTTGCTGTTTCTCACCTCTTGGTTTACCTAGTTATTGTTGGCCTAGCTTTGGATTGCTTGTTTTTTATTTTTTCATAGCAAACTTGACTGGTGCGCTTTTATAGCGTAACAATCATGCCAATTGGCGCAAGTTGCTAATTTAAAACACGTGCCAATCCTTAAAAGGCGCTAGTTTCAGCCTGACAGTTGCGCTAGGCCTGGGAATTTTTGAAATTTGCTTGGTTTTGAGCCTCCTGAGTTTGGTCTTTCTTCTGGGTACCTTGTTTCGATTGCTTGAGTGTGTTGGAGTGTTGTTTGACTGGCTTTGAGTCTCTTTTTTGAGAAATTCTTAATTTGATTTCCTTTGGTCATTACTTGGAGGTTTGTCTCAGTCTTTTCACAATTTTGCATTTTTTTGCTTTTGTTTTGTAGGTTTGTGTATGAGTGTAATCGCCTTTGAGTGTTTTTATTTTTTGATCTTTGGAACTCTCACCCAATTTTCTTGATTTGCACTTGATTGGTTCTTAGATTACATTAGAATCATCTTGTGTTTGAGAATTCTCTTGCATACATCACACTTCCATAATTAGAATTCTCATTTTCAGAATATGAATGAAAATGTGCATAGATTACATTTGCATACTTTTCAAGTGAATTGTGCATAGATTACAATTGCATAGTTTACATTTTGAAAAATCAATCGTAGATTTAGATTAGTTTTTTTTATTTGAATTTACATATTTTTATGCTTGTTTTAAACACACAAAAATAAAATAAAAGTCTCTTTTGCTTTTTATTAGTTAATGTGAACTAGAGCTTTTCGTTGTTATTAGTGATTAGTGACTTTGAAGAAAGGTTTTTTAATTCCCATTAGCTGTATTAGAGATATTGTTGGTTGTTCCATGATCATTTTGTTTGTGTGAAAGCTCTCAACTCTCTTGTAGCTAGCATTCATCGAATGAAATGAAATATTGTGGCATATAGTTTGCATTTAGGAAATGTTGAGACATTACATACGATAAGGCCTGAAAACTAAAACATAATACAAGATCAACTTTAAAATGAACTGAATGAATCTAACAATGCATTGGAACATAACAAAACGTATTGAGAGGTCTAGCCTAGAGACGTGCTCCGACGTCGTTAAACCTAGTCACTTTTGTTTCCACTCAAGGTTGGGTGATTCCTCCTTCTGTGACACAATAGTGGTCTAGTACAGAATTGTGCTCCCACGTACCGTCGAGTATATGGGGAGACCCCACTAGGTTATCATCCTTTATCCATAGGAAGCCGTGTCTACCGCCTTATGACTCGTAACGCACCGAACACAACATTCGAGAAGATTGATTGCCGTACGGAAAGTCCTTGGTTTTCATACGATTTCCAAGGTGTATATGCAGTTTTACGGATTGTCTGGTAAACCTTTTGCCTAGTTCTCCAGAGTAGTCACTTTTGCTCCTTTTCAGACTCCCTAAAAGAAAAGGCCCATCTGAGCATTTGTCACTTTGGGCTCATTAAACATTCAAAGGCGACTAGCGTCATCATTTTTTCCTTTTCTCGACTCTTTAAAGATGAAAAGGTCAAGTTATGTCCTTGTGTCTTAAAATTTATTCACCCGTGATCACACGCCCTGTTAGATTTTGTTTGTTGGCCTTTTGATTGTGTGTCATGACTTTTTTTCAGCCCCGTGTGTGATTTTCCGTTTTTGATGGCAACTTTTCCAGAGTTCACCAACCCAGGAATCCCCTCTGATGGGAATCCTGGTCATTTTCCTCCTTTTGGGAATGTTGGTGCTCCTTACATGGAAACGTTGTCCCTTCCTGGGTTAACTATTGGGTTGCCTGTTTGGTTGTTCTCAACCTCTGTGATCCCTAATGTCTCAACTACTGGTCAATCAGTAACTCCACCCGAACAACATCATGTTGATTCCAAGGTGGACCTCTCCCCTTTTTCGCCTATTTCTACATCC
Source organism: Pinus taeda (assembly GCA_000404065.3). Taxonomy (NCBI): domain Eukaryota; kingdom Viridiplantae; phylum Streptophyta; class Pinopsida; order Pinales; family Pinaceae; genus Pinus; species Pinus taeda. The sequence goes on from APFE030307646.1 coordinate 104,442, forward strand.
TCATCTTTTACTTCGCTTAGTGAAAGTCTAGATTCAAGTAACCAGGTGGCTAAGAAGAAGAAGACGAAGACGAAGAAGAAGAAGTCTCATAAGCAAGAGGCTAAAAGTGCAGCTCCTACCCCGAGTACATCTCAAGTCGGGCCACCTTTTTCTCCTTTGTGGAAGATCAAGTTTCCTTGTAAATTGTGCAAGGATGACCATCTTCTTCGTGATTTTCCTGGCCTTCCCAGGATCTTAGAAGTATGGTCTCACGATCCGGCCTACCCCTCATCGTCCTCTGAAGCTCATGGCGATGCTACCCTACCAACTGGAAATGGTAAGAAGAACGGGAAGATCTGATTCCCCTGTAGGCCATGTGAAGGCAACCATCTCCTTCACCTTTGTCCACTCATGGATAAAGCTTCCGCTGTTTTGGAAAGTCTTACAGCTTCTTTACCCCAACTCCCCATTGGTTATCAGAGGCTCTCTTCAGATGCTCTCCCTGTCGACAAAAAGATTGATTTAGATCCTTCTCTTGTCCATCCTCCTCTTTCTGAACCTGGTTGTGCTAAGCCTATTCCAGACCAACCATTGGTCAGAAAGAGTGTCGACTCGAGTCCACCACCTGTTGATCACTCTGTTTCAAAAGAGCTTCATGCTCATGTTCTTCTCATCTCGTCAGATTCTCTTGAGTCCGAAAATGACTCTCCTATCCCAGCTAAACCCAAGATTCCTTCATCGGAGCAGGGGGCCAATCATACAATTCCCCCACCAAGTAGTTCAGTCGTTTCCTTCGATTGGAGTCACCTGACTGCTTTCCGCCTTCCATCCCATGTGCCTTTCCAGATTACAGTACATGTCTCTGATAAGGCAATACCTAGCACTGTCCTGGATGAGGGTGCATCTGTCAGTCTTATGCCTTCCACTACTTGGCAAGCTTTGGGCTCCCCACAGCTTGTGCTGGTCACACAGAGTCTGTTAGCGTTTGACGGAGGAACCAGTCAACCATTGGGGATCCTTCTGAAGTTCCCTATTACTTTGAGAGGCAAAACCGTCTATATAGACATACTGGTTACACAAGGTGCTTTAGATTTCAGTCTTCTCCTTGGCCATGACTATGTTTATACCATGGGGGCCTTTATCTCTTCACTTTTCCGTGTGGTTTACTTTCCACATGATGGAAGGATTGTGACTATAGATCAATTATCGTTCTTTAGTCCCCCGATTCTTCGTGCGAAGTTGTCATCCCCTCCTAGTTTTTATCCACCGGTTGTATCTGCCCTGCTGCAGGTCAACTACGTGGCTACTTATCCTGTGCCTGTATCGAGTGATGTCGCCGTCATGCACAGTGTCCTGGGGGTATTGGGTCCTGACTTCCAAGACGTTATCCTTCCACTGGGAGTGGCACTCTTGGAAGCAATAACTTCCTGTTCCTTATGATGAAGTTCGTTCGGAGCATAGTTCGCTTCCCTATGTCAAGCTCCTTAAAAAATGAAACTAGGTCTAGTCGGAGTATAGTTCACTTTCCTATGTCAAGCTCCTTGAAAAATGAAACTGGGTTCGTTCGGAGCATAGTTCACTTTCCTATGTCAAGTTCCTTAAAAAATGGAACTAGGTTCGTTCAGAGCATAGTTCGCTTTCCTATGTCAAGCTCCTTAAAAAATGAAACTGGGTCTGGTCGAGCATAGTTCCTGATCTTGTGTCAAGCTCGTTAAAAAAAACAAGGGTTATGAGGATAGTTCTTTTACTGTGTCAACCTCATTAAAAAATGAAACAACTCCCTTTCCAATTCGAGTCTTGTGCTTAAGATCTCGTAAAATACAAGTTGAGTCTTTCCAAGATCTCGGAAGTGAACCTTCATTCCATCCACTTTGTTGCATGCAATGAAGCTTGGGGGGGCATGTACCTCGTTTTGCGTCATTATGCTGGGGGCATGCGAACTTATAACAAGCATAGTTTTTCGTTTCAAGCTTGTGTAAACATGAAACCGAATCCAAGCAGAGTTCTCCATGGTTTAAGCTTGTGTAAAAATGAACCCATACCCATTTTACATCTCGTGATTGCTGTCTTTATCTGCTAAATTCTGTTAGATGAGCCTTGGTTGTTTTCATCCCATCGCCACCATCTCTTTGGCCGATCATATGCTTTCACTTGGTTGTTTTTCCTTTCCTGAGG
>APFE030307646.1:106816-124207 GCA_000404065.3 Pinus taeda
TGACCATTACATGTTTTGAGTAGTTCCACCATTTCCGAAACCAGTTGCTACCCTTTATACCACTCATTCCTCTAGGACGAGTCACCTTTAAGCTCTTTTCTGACTCATAAAATATGAAAAGATTGCAGAGTATTTTTTCCCTTTTTGACTCGTTAAAGAGAATAAAAATGAAGGTCTACTTTCAACTCTTTTCTAACCATTTAAAGATGAAAATATTGCCGAGTTATTCCTCTTGACTCGTTAAATGTAAATAAGAGGTGGTCTCCTTTAAGCTCTTTTCCAACCGTGTAAAGAAGAAAATATCGTCGGGCCCTTGTTGTTTCAGGCTCATTAACGATTACAAAATGACGTGATTTCGATCGCTTTTTTACTTTTTTAGGTTGAAGTCACTAATCACGAAAAGTACTCCTCGATCGTAATGGTTGGGTGGTTCTTTCGAGCATTGTTTTATACCTTTTTGGGCTTGAGAGACACAAATTTACGAAAAAAACACCCCTGGAGTTTACTTTTCCACTGTCTTTTCAAACTCTTTAAACATGAAAAGACGTTGAGTTCTTCCTTTGTCAGACTCGTTAAAATTTGATGACATTGGATTCCGTCGAAATGACGCTTTACAAGCATATGCTATCCCCATCAAGCTTGTTAATAAAAATAACTGGGGGGGAAAATGGAACCAGAATCATTGTCGTGTTAGTAGTATATCGCTCTTGAACATGGCACTTGTCTGCATTCATGTTTGGGTGGGGACATCTCATCTCATTTTTCACTTGCCTTCGTGGGTTTGGGTGATCCTATTTTGACCTCTCATCTGCTCGTTGCCTTGTCACCATGACCTCTGATCATTTGATGTCAAATACTGCCAAGTCCACTGTCATGCCGCCGATATTCAAGAGAAGTTGACCTCTACGAAGTAATCAACCTCCCTCTGATAACTAACATAATCCTGATTCACAAAACATATTATCCTCCTATGTCTCGCGTCGATGATGTGGGAAACACTATGGCCCACCTTCGATCAAGGTCGCTTCCTGTTGACTTTAGCTCATTATCCAGGAAGTTGACCTAGAGACTCCTTTCAGGTGCCTTGGAGCCTGCATGCCTCGATGGAAGGTTCTTTGTGTTCGACTCTAGGTTTTCATCATTGGCCTCCGATCGAATGATTCTACGGGTGTTTGACGCCGGCTCATTGATTCGCATGTTGTAGATTGTACCTATAGTACCTTGAGGGCCATTGTCATTATTGGTGGTACCTCTCGCATATTTTAACAGTTTTCATCATTGGCTGGTAATCAGACGATGTTCCTGCATGCTCGACTTTGACTCCTATATTCGCATGCTTGAACTTGTACTTTGTTTAGGTCGAGATGGAGCGCAAGGCCCTGGATTTTGTCTGTTGGGATCCAAGTTACGATTTTGTGGATTATTATGATTATTACATGACTCATTCACTGGATGGCCGCGACCATGCCTGATTCTATTTATCGATCCTCACTGGATGGCTGCGTCCATACCCTGGATCTAGATTCTTATGTACTAGCTATGGATGGCTGTGCCCATACCACATATATCGTGTACTTGAGATATTAGTTGTACTTCTCCACGCAGGTTTTTCGGGGTAGTGTTTTTGGTTGGACATGTTCTTATAAATCATTTCACCCCTCTCTCTCTCTCTCGGGCCTCATGCTTTAGGGGGCATCTGTTACACAACAATTTGTCGCTATCCCTGTTACCCCTCTCCCGCATCTTCAAGGACTAATTCTAGGACCTATGAGAAGTGACATGACCTGAAAACACTTGCATTGCATTCCCCTAAACTTGAACTTCATTTTCCCTCAAGACATCTCCTGCTAAAAACCCCTAAAAACAACCCTTTTTCCATTGGCGCGGTTTCATATTGCAGCACTTGCGCTAATGGGGGAAATCCTCAAAAGAGGGCATGCCAGTTGGCGCTCTGTCACAGAGTCGTACTCGCGGCAACCATAATGAGTGGTGTTTTTTAACAAACCAACAACGGAAGATTCATCCTAACAAATTCCTGGACTGAATCTATCTTGAGTTGGGTGGTTTGGCTTCAGATCTCCATAGAGAGGAAGTGGTTTGCCACCTCTCATGGAAGCTTCTTTAGTGATAAAAGCCAATCCCATGGATATTGTGGATGATCCCAACTCCCCTTCCTCCATCTATAAAAGCTTGTCCATTTTCCTTGGCAAGCTAGTTCCAGAGTTCCAGAGATTGAGAATTGTCAACTTTCCAAGAGCTTCATGGTGCAAGAGCCTTCTTCATTCCCATAAGGCCAAATCTAAGTAAGGAGATTCTTGTCCAATAACCAAGGAGAGAGAAGCTTGTTCCTATTCCTAACAAGCTTTGCAAGACATGTGCTATTGACTACCTAGCCAAAGGAGGATCTAACATCAGAACTATGGTTGTATTCTTCTTTGGTTATTATTAATAGACGACTATTGGTTATGGTTCCACTCTTATTGTTATTTGTGATAATCATGAGTTATATCCTTTCTAACTGATATATAGTTCCATATGTTGGATTTTATGTTTGTGTTTGTGTCGTTTCTTGTATGTGCAGGTGTCCATTCACGGAGATCGTGGGGATTGTGATTTGCCTAAGCAAAGGAACGAGAGCATCACCTCTTCTACAAGCACTAGCTTTAGAATCCAGGTAGGCCTTCATCATTGGTCTTTAATTTGCAATTAGGAGCTTGCGCTGTAGCATTGTATGATTTTTGCTAGACCCGTTCTGGGCTAGTAGGGATCGCCTTTGTCCGCAGAGGGCATTTACCTCCTCATCACCTAGGAATCTTAAGCAATGTGATGCTTGTATTTTAGGAAAGCACAATAAATCGTATTTTCATGAATTTTATTCCAGAGCACATAGAAAACTTGAACTCATTCATTTTGATTTATGTGGCCCAATGCTTGTTCCTTCTACAAATAGTAATAAATATATGATGACATTTATTGATGACTACACGAGAATGTGTTGGGTTTATTTATTGAAGAACAAATTTGAAGCATTTGAAACATTGATAGGGATTTAAATAGGAATACAACAAGTTACAGATATAACTGTAAATACAAAGATGCAGTAGAAATAACATTTCATTTCATTAATCTCAAATACTGAAATATGCTTACAAACAGAATGAAAGTAAGGCTACCTCGGGCGATGGTAGCTTATCTCTAAGAAGAGATGCGGTGGCTACATGCCTCTGAACCCTGTTACAATGAGGCTCAAAGGCCTATTTATTATTGAGAAAGAATGGAAAACCCTAAACATACAAAAACCTAACCCTAGGAGATGAAGCGCCAAACCATCAGCCCCATTTGGGTAAATGGGTACATCAACTTCCCAAGGTCGTAACATTGGCATACAATCTCCGTTTGACAAGCACAATACCTCATTAGAAATATCCATCTGAGGAATACAATTTTTGAATGAAAATAATTAATCTATAACCCATGTTGGTCCTAGTTTTCATAAAAAAAATCATTTAGGGCCTCAAAACTACTCCCAAAGTCTAGGACATGAAAAACTGCCAAAAATAATAAATTGTGTTAGAAAGAAACAATGGTGGGGGTCCAAGTGGAATAGGAGGGTGACCACCAATATCCACCTGGATCATTCCTCCCCCTTAGGAAGCAATGGTCCCCATTGCATTGAGTTCCTCCAGGAGATGAGGAAACTTTTGCTGAACTTGGTCCCTAGTGAGCCACTTTCCATGGTGAAGGAGTTGGCCTTCTTTGAAAAGTCGATATAGTTGGATCCTTTGTTGTCAGTTGTTCTTGATCTACATGTCCATGACCTAATCAGTTGTGGCTTGTTCCATGCAATCTGGATTTGACTCTATATATGTGAGTTGTTTTGCAATGTCTGATGTGTCTAGCAATGGTGGGAAGTATGGTCGAAGGTGGTCCACATTGAACACTGGGTGCAGGCCAAGGAATGGGGGAATACTGAGTTAAAATGGATTGTCTCCCATAGCCTTGGTAATGGTGTAAGGACCATATCGGAGTGGTTTGAGTTTCCGATAGACTCCAGCAAGGTGTTCCTTCTGCAAATGCAACTAGACTTTGTTGCCCACCTGAAACTTATGTGGCACCCAATGTTGATCATGTCGTTGCTTGTACTTTGCATTTGATTTCTCCATAATGTCATGGACCTGATGGACGATGTGTTGGATGTGCTCAATGAAGCTAATTCCTTGTCAGCATGCAACTAGACATGAGCCGAATCTGCATGAGTAGCTGCAAATGGTATGGCCACATCAATGGGACATAGTGGCTAGAATCCCAATCCCGCTTGAAAAGGGCTATGGCCAATCGAGTTGTGGAGAGCTTGGTTATAGTTGTGCTAGAAATAGAGGATTATTTGAGTTGTACATATGAAAAATGTGTACAATCATCCTGTTGATGACCTTTGTTTGGCCATCAGTTTGGCAATGGAAAGTTGTGGACTTAGTGAGCTTGGTGTCTAGCATCGACGAAAGACTGGACCAAAATCTATTGAGGAACATGCTATCCCGATATGAGATGATAGATTCTGGGATCCAAAAGTGTACCCACACTTGTTCAAAGAAGAGTTTAGCAGTGGCTTCTATTGTGATATTCGAGAATCAGCGACGACCACAAAAACATAGTCGTTGCCATGCTTAGTAGAAGGGAGGCTTGGCATGTAATTGGATTCCCAACATTTACTAGGGGTAGGGAGCGGAGTATAGAGGCTTTGGTTCTTGATTTTCAGTTTGGCAATGGTGCAGGAAATGTAGGATCTGATGTAATTCCCAACATCTTGTCAAAGATTCAGCTAATAGAAATACTTTTGTAGTACTGCCACCATTTTCTCAACCCTGAAATGCCCAGTGTCCTGACTATAGTGCGCTTCCCAAATTATCTTGGCATGCTCACTTGAAGGAACACAGAGGTGTCCTAGGTGGCATAGCAGGGCATCCTGTAGGTGAAAATATGGAACTTGTTGACCCTCCAAGAGTGTCAGGTATGTGTGGCTGAATTTTGGGTCTCTTTTGTAGAGAAGTGGTCCATCAGAAGTCCCGTGCCCACAAGAGTTGAGCATGATGGTTAACGCCATGATCGATGGTCGACTAAGGCAGTCTACAACATTATTGGTGATGCCCTTCTTATACTTGATATTCAAACGAAACTACTTTTAGAAAATCTGATGTCGGTTAACTCGATAATGCAATATAAATCAAAGTACAATACTATAACCTACTTCTACTATCAATTTGTGGAAGCTTAAAGATCGAGCTGAACAATATAACGAGAAGAAGAAGAACCAATCGCACAATAAACATGAAAATACTTTTGGGGAAAGCCTTAGCTAAAAACCCTACACTATTGTATTATCATATAGGTGGAAATACATAGGAATTATACAAAGCCTTAGCTCTCACAGCTTGCCAGCTCTCAGTACAATCCTCACATATGCTCACATGCAAACTTGTTTTCTCTCCATCCTTCCTCTATGCCCTACAAGCTCCTATTTCCTTGCGTTGTTCCTTGTGGATGATTCTCCTCTTACCAAGTGGAACACTCTCTCACACATTGTCAGAACTGTGCAATCCTCAAGGAATGATGCCTTGACTACATGCATGAGTTTCCTTTATAAGAAAACACATGCAACTGATAGTACACTATCCTTGACATTAATCTCAACTAGGTATTTCTCAGAACAGACATGCATGAGTTTCTGATGAGGGAATCTTCAGTTAACTAGAGTAGCACTAGTTGAGTGCATGCACGCATCAACTGACCATTAACTCTCTATTAGTTCCTCAAACAGTTTGGAACTAATTTAACTGGACTTAACTCAGTAAATTGAGTTAAATAATTACAACTCAAATATAATTCAATCTTATCTCCTTAATTTAAGAGATAACTCTTGCATGACTTCAGAAAGACTTCTAACTTGAATTTATCCAACTGATTAATTTGAAACAAATTAATTATTTATTTCCAAGTAGTTGCTAAGACTAAATTCGATTTTAATTCAAAATTTAATTCAAGGAAAAATTAAATTGGAATATTCTTGTTTCCATATTGCAAAACTCCCTCTCAACAAGAAAAGGGATTATCTTCCACCCTGATCTTGTCTCTATGGAACTCAAATTTACACTTTGACAATACCTTTGTCAAATTGTCAGCATCTTGCTCCTCTGTCGAAATATACTGTAGCAACATGATCCTCTCGACCTGTGAAAAGCCATGGGAAACACATCTTGCCTTATGCTTCTCCACACTACCATCAGCAACTTGCTTTACCTTGTAAAGCCAATGGGAACTCACAACTGACTTGTTCTCCAGTCTTGGAACCACATCCCAAACACTGTTACGAACTATGGAGTCATACTCCTCCACCATAGCATCAACCCAAATCGACTGCTATACTGCTTCCTCAAAGGAAGATGGATTGGTCTCAACACATTCCCTAGAAAGGGCCATGTATCTAGTGTACCTCTTAGGTGACCTTCTCTGTCTATGTTGAGAAGATGGTGCTCCCACATTCTCTCTCACATCCTTCAACAATTTGTCAGCTTCTCTTGTGCACTTCCGTCCATATTTGGAAGACTTTGCTTGAATGGATGTGTCAAATCTTGGAACCTCTACATGTGGCTACTCTGCATCAATCTAAGGCTCCTCCTCCTTAGGAACCAATAGTTCCTCCACAACTTGTAGTTGGAGCTCCCTCTTAAGAGAAACTTGCATGGCCTTATCCTCATGAAACTTGAGATCTATGCGAACCACTGTCCTCCAACTGGTAGGCAAGTACACCTGATAGTTTCGAGGTGTATCAATGTACACCAAAAATATCCCCAACTATGTTGTTGGCCTAAGATTCTTCCGTGCATCCTTTGTCATATGGCAATATACCGATGAGCCAATGATCCTAAAGTGACCCACATCTCCTCTGGTGTTTTCATCCCAAGTATGCGATGTGGGCTTCTATTCTATAAATAGAGTTTTGTGTTGCATGCCTCAGCCCACAAGTGAAGTGGTAGGCCTTGGTCATGCAACATTTCTTGTGTTTCCCCTATAATATTTATGTTCTTCCTCTTGGCCACCCCATTCTATTGTGGGTTATGAGGTACCGTCAACTCTTGTTTGATTCCTTTTGCTGAACAGAAGTCCTTAAACTCTTGAGAGACATATTCTCCACCATTGTCACTTCTCAAGGCCTTCATCTTCTTCCTGACTCTTTCTTGACCAAATCTTTGAACTCACAAAACTTTGTGAAGGTTTTGTCCTTCTTCTACATGAAATATATCCAACATTTACGAGAATAATCATCAATGAAAATCAAATAATATCTTTGCTTCACTGTGGATGCCATCGATAATGGTCTGCACACATCAGTATGAACTCACTCTAAGATAGCCTCTGCTCAACTGTCTCGATCATGAAAGGAAGACTTGGTGTACTTTCCCAAGGTACAACCTTTGCATGTGTCAACTTGCTTAAGTTTACCTTTGGGAATTCCTGTAGATAACTGCTACATTATCTTCAAATCCCCATGATGCAAATGGCCCAACCACCTATGCCACAAATCACCAAGGTCTTGGCTTTGCACCAATTCTTCTTTGGTACTCATTGTTGCACAATCATCTACCTCTAGCTTATAGAGACATCCAAATCCCTATCCTCTTGGTCTAACCCATGGCTATGTGTCTTAGGAATGCCTTTCCTTTATTGAAGACAACATCGAAGCCTTTGTCCTCCAACATCGCGATTGATACCAAGTTCTTCTTCAGTCCAGGCACATACTTCACATCTGTCAAGGTGAAAGGAGCTCCATGCTCCCTCTGAAAACCAACCGCACCCACTCCTGAAATACTATACCTTCCATCATCACCCATCTCTATGCACATCATGAGGTCTTTCTCCTCCAAGGCATTGAATAAAATTTTATCGTTAGTCATTTGGAATGAGGCTCCACTGTCAAGATACCAAACACAACCCATCATCGATGACACCATGCATGTGATGAGAGTAAAGTCCATTTCGAACTGAGAGGCTAATGCCCCACCTTCCGATCCTACCAAGGATCCCTTATTGGACTTCTTCAATGGGAATTTAGTCGCATAATGTCCCATCTCGTGACAATTAAAGCATATTACTTTAGACATGTCACCCTTCTTCCTTCCATGAGAAGAATTCGATTTGAAATGGGAAGCCTTCCCCTTCCCTTTCCTTGCCTTACTTCCTAAGGCTATATTTTCTTCATCATCATTTTTGGATGAAGAACCATCTCGTGTGCTCCTCCTGATCTCCTCCTGCATAAGATCTAACTATTGTCGCTCCCAATTTGGTAGTTTCTTCCTTCCACGCACAGTCTTGGTAGTTATTCCAACTCTTTGGAAGGCCAAGGAGAGCGAGGCTCACCATATCATCAGCGGCAGTAGTTATTCCCACACTGCCAAGCTTATATCTGCACGTGGTGAGCTTGTTCAAATATGTGGAAACAGTATCACCTTTCTCTATCTTGATTCTTTGAATCTTATCCTTGAGTGCCAATTTCCTCTAGTCACTACTATTATGGTAGAGGTCCTTCAATGTCTTCCACATTGAAAATGGAGTATCCTTCCCATGGATACTCGAGACAATATGGTCTTGAACTCCCTCAAGGATGATCCATCTCGCCTTTGCCACACACTTCTTCCACTCAGCCAACTCTTGTGCATTAGCTGAAGCTGGCTTTGGGATTTCTTGATCAATTAATTCCTTCAAGCCATTGTCTTCTAATATAGCCTCCATTATATCTTTCCATGCTACGTAATTCGAGCTACCTTCCAAGGCATACTCGAGTCTCAAGCCATAAAATGCCATTGGCCAACCTTGAAGTATGATATGAATTCGATTTGAACCTGCAACCTTGAACTTCAAACTTTGAATTCTCTTCTTAGTATACTGTTCATAGCTTCGATACCATGTAGAAATTATCTACAAATCTAGCTCTGATGCCATGTATAAAATCTGATGTAGGTTAACCCAATAAAGCAATATAAATCAAAGTAGAATACTATAACCTACTTCTACTATCATTTGTGGAAGCTTAAAGATCGAGCTGAACAATATAACCAGAAGAAGAAGAATCAATCACACAATACACATGAAAATACTTTTGGGGAAAGCCTCAGCTAAAAACCCCACACTATTGTATTATCATACAGGTGGAAATACATAGGAATTATACAAAGCCTTAGCTCTCATAGCTTGCCAGCTCTCAGTATAATACTCACATATGCTCACATGCAAACTTGGCTTCTCTCCAGCCTTCCTTTCTTCCCTACAAGCTCCTATTTCCTTGTGTTGTTCCTTGTGGATGATTCTCCTGTTACCAAGTGGAACACTCTCTCACACACTGTTAGAACTGCACAATCCTCAAGGAATGATGCCTTGACTGCATGCATGAGTTTTCCTTATAAGAAAACACATGCAACTGATAGTACACTATCCTTGACATTAATCTCAGTTGGATCTTTCTCAGGCTTGGCATGCATGAGTTTCTGATGAGGGAATCTTCAGTTAACTAGAGTAGCACTAGTTGAGTGCATGCATGCATCAACTGACTGTTAACTCTCTATTAGTTCCTCAAATTGTTTGGAACTAATTTAATTGGACTTAACTTAGTAAACTAAGTTAACTAATTACAACTCAAATATAACTCAATCTTATCTCCTTAATTTAAGAGATAACTCTTGCATGACTTTAGAAAGAATTCTAACTTGAATTTCTCTAACTAATTAATTTGAAACAAATTAATTAATTATTTCCAAGTAGCTGTTAAGACTAAATTCAATTTTAATTCAAAATTTAATTCAAAGACAAATTAAATTGGAATATTCTTGTTGCCATATTTCAACACTGTTGCAGGTGTGTGGACCACTTCTGATGGTGATCATTCTACAACTTCTCTTGCATCTGTATGAACTGTAGGTGTGATGGTCTGTGTGGATGACCATTTCCTTCCCCAAAATGTAATGCTTCCATTGTTGGAAGGCCTGCACAATGGAATACATCTCTTTGTCATAAGTGGGATACTTTCAGACTGTGTCTGAAAGTGTCTCATTGTGATATGACACTAGATGCTTCTGTTGAGTAAGGACTACCCCAATAGCATAATTAGAGGCATTTTTTTTTATCTCAAATGGTTGTTGCAAGTGTGGTGAAGTGAGCACTGGTGTAGAGCAAAGGCAATGTTTCAACTCTGTGAATGCCTTATGTTGAGATTCAGACCAAAATAATTTTTCTTTTTCTCCTCCCTTGGTGACTTGACTCAAGGGCCAAGTGATATGAGAGAATCCCAACATGAACCTACGATACAAATTAGCAAGACCTAAGAAGCTATGAAGCTCTGTCAGAGTCGTTGGAGCTGGCCAATCCCGAATGACTTGGATTTTGGCTAGATCCACATGCACCCCTCGTTCATCAATAATGTATCCCAGATACTGAACCTCAGTCATTCCAAAAGTGCATTTCTCCAAATTGACACACAACTTGTGTTTTCGCAGTGTTTGGAGAACCTATCGGATGTGGTGGAAGTGCTTTTCCAAACTCTGGTTGAAGATCAGGATGTCATCCAAGTATACCACTACAAATGAGTTGGTGAATGGCTGCAATATGTCATTCATCAACCTCATGAAGGTTGTAAGAGCATTCATCAATCTGAAAGGCATAACCAATCATTTGAAAAGGCCCTCCTTGGCTTGGAAGAAAATCTTCGACACATCGGAGGGTTCGATTAGTACCTGGTGATATCTAGACTTCAAGTTGATCTTGCTAAAATATTCCCCCCCTAAAGTTGGTCCAGAAGGTCATCAATCCATGGGATCATGTACCTATTCCAGATAATGATCTTGTTCAATGCTTGATAGTCAATATAGAGTCTCCAAGTCCCATCCTTCTTCTGTACCAACACAATCGAGCTCCCACAGGGTGATGAAATCGGTTGAATATGACCTTTCTACAATAGCTCTAGAATCTGCCTCTTGATTTCATCGTTTTGCAAAACAAAGCGCTAATAGATTGGTTCATTGGGAAATGATGCACCTCAGGTCAGATCAATAGAGTGCTTGACCTGATAATGTAGAGGAACCCTTGTGGGAGAGGTGAAGATGTCCTTGTACTCCTCCATGACCTTGTCCCATCTGTTGTTTTTATGCGAAGGGGCCCTATCTAGAGGTCGTGGCCACCGTATTCTTCTTTCCCTAAGGACATGTCATCAGGAAAACAAATTTCCTAGTTTTGGAAATGAGCTTACTGCATTGTTTTGTAGTAACAAAAGAGATGGAGGTAGGTGGTGCTACCTCCGGTATCTTGTACAACTTATTTCACAAAGTAATAATAATAGTACGAGGCCTTGACTCATACAGAACATGTCTCTTCTGCAAGTATGGGTCGCCTAATAATACATCACAAACATCAAGGTGAGCAACAACACATAATACCTCATCCATGAAGGGCTTGATGTTTTATGGAAGGCAACACTCCTGGCTCACACGAAGATCTCATCCTTGGTGAAGCCACCCGATGGTGTACAGTTGTGGGTATGTTGTGGTTGGCTAGCCCAGCTTCTTCATGAGTTATGCTGCAATGAGGTTCTTTTAGCTCCTACTATTGAAAATGAGCTGTAGCGGGGAACCCTTTACCCACATCTAGGAGTGGAAGAGATGCTCCTTCTCCTCTGGATCTTCGGGTTCCTCCTTCCAGATCTTCATGGTGGCAACGGTGGCATTGGGCTTCACATCGATAATATGATTCCCTTTATCATTCCCCTTGTTGGGTTCTAACTCAGAGTCGGAACATGCATCTGATTCTGAAGCCTTCAACTCAGCCACCAGTGATTACTTCGCCTAATACTCACTTATGTTGTTAATGGAGCTCTTATGGAAATCACACCACTTTCCTGTGTCCTTCTTCGGCTTTGCAATGTTGTTCTTTACTTATAGCTTTGGCAACTTGTCTTGGGTCACCGCGCCATGGCTTTGTCCTTTTTTCTACGATTTTTGGGCACCTATCCCTTGCTTCAGATTCGTTGATCCAAAGTATCACTTCTTTTGTTTAAACTTTTGCTCGATCTTGACGGTGTATCAATACACTGTGACGAGCAAGGAGATGTCTAGGAACTCCATCTCATCTTGGACGTACTTGTGTAGGAATTCGTGGTACTTGAGTACCAAATTTTTCTCAGAATCCTTGATACCCAACTTTGTGTGAAGGGTATGAAAAACATTGGTAAACTTCGGCACATCTTGGTCCCTTCCTTGCCGTAGCGTTGTCCACTTTATGTATTTATCCTCATAGCTACCGATAGGTTAGTAGTTATCCTTGATGGCATCCCAGAACTAATTCCAAGTGGATGCAACTAAAAAAAGTGAGATCGTACTTTCATCCTTCTTCTCATAGTAGGCTTCCCACCAGTCCTTGACGTGGGGGTGACTTTGTGAAGAGAAAAAGTAATACTTTCTCGGCTGGAAAAATCATGAACATAAAAATATCCTTCTAGCATATTTAACCATTTATCTACAACATCTGCATCTATTTTTCCCTCAAATATGGGAATGTCAAAGTTTAATTGTACCTTAAAAGGATTGGAGCCTCTAGAGTGGCTGCTGGATGTGGATTCACCGCCAGTGGGCAACGATTGAAGGATCTGAGAAAATTTATCCATCATCGTGTTCCTTTGTTTCTCAAGGGCATCCTCGAGCGATATGTTGATAAGATCTCTTGCCCTCTCATATTTCTTTTCCTCCCCCATGGGCGGCTGTCGCGGTTTGCAAGGCTGATCTTGAAAAGGTTCAACTAGATCGAGCCCTAACTCCTTATATCCCAACCTCATTAGGGATATGCAAAGAAAAACAAAGAAAGAGCAGGTTGCTCTGATACCGCTGATCCATATTTAAATAGGAATGCAACATATTACAGATATAACCATAAATACAAAGATGCATTTGGAATAACACTTCATTTCATTAATCTCAAATCCTGAAATATGTTTACAAATAGACTAGAAGTAAGACTAGCTTGGGCGATGGTAGCTTATCTCTAAGAAGAGATGTGGCAGCTAAATGCATATGAACTCCGTTACAATGAGGCTCAAAAGCCTATTTATTATTGAGAAACAATTGAAAATGCTAAATATCCAAAAACCTAACCCTAGGAGATGAAGCACCAAACCATGGGCCCCATTTAGCTAAATTGGTACATCAACTTCCCATGGTCATAACTTTGGCATACGATCTCTGTTTGATGTGAACAATACCTCGTTAGAAATATCCATCCGAGGACTACAAATTTTCAATGACAAACATCGACATATTCCTTATATTGGTCCCAGTTTCCCAAAAAAACGTCATTTAGGGCCTCAAAAAGCTATCAAAGTTCAGGACTCGAAAAACTACCAAAAATAGTAAATCGTGCAAGAAAGAAACAATGGTGGGGATCCAAGTGGAAGAGATGGGTGGCCACCTATTGGCCGGATAAATCGTTCTTGCAGACAAGACTGATCTTCCTAGTATTGAATGATATCTAGCATCAAAGAGCACAAGCAAATCTACTTTTCTCTAAACATGTTTCAATTCATTAATGAATACTAAGAGGTGTAATAGACCCTACCTCAGTCCAATGTAGTTTTAGGCAGTTTTACTCCAACAGCTTCAAGCAGTTCCCTTTTAATAACCTGCATACACAAACAAGCACACATGAAAGCATACCTTCGTATAACAAAACATGTTCATTATGAAGATCAAGGAGCTCATAAAATAAACCATTAGAGACAGTTTATTGAGAAAAACAAACTTGATTGTATTAACTTTATGAATAAAAGAACCTTACAACCTTTGCCTTGATGTTGCACAAGTTCTTTCCAGGGTCTAGCAGGAGTCTCCTCTACTTTGACAGGCCTCACTCACTTCTCAAATGACATGAAAGGTATGTGATCTCTCCTCTCACAAGCTCAAAAAGGAAGCCTAGTTTTTAGCAGCATTTACCCTTAAGAATCTTCAACTTTCCACCTCCTCTACAACTAGCCCAATGCATGAATTTATAGTGCAAATGGAGGAAGTTGCAGGTCCACCATTGAAGGGATAAGTTCCTCCTTCAATGGGATAAGGACCTCATATCATGGAGTTAGATCCCTTAGTTATGGAATGGATGAACCAAGGTGGAGCGGACTTGCCAGCATAATATTCCTTCTAGAAGTGTCTAGAAGTGACCCAAGATGAGTTTTTAAGAATGAACTCATGCCTTTTTAACTTTTATAGGGGTTCTCACCCATTACTCAATAGACAGAGTGGTCAGGTTCGCAGGAAACATGACCATTGGGTGCGGCACCGCAGGCAATACTAGGAGAAAGTGCGAAACTAGGATTTGAGATATTTTTAAGGTCTTTCTACCATTTTCAAGTTTTGACATGAAGAGCTGAGGCTTAAGACTTGCAAAGGAGGTATGTATGAGTGTTTATAGACTCACACAAACTGTAGAAAGTCATGGTGACAATTGTTTGTGTAACAGATTTCCCCCCAAAGTGCAAAGTCTGTAGTAGATGAGGATGGTTTTTGATCATCTAAGAAGAGTGAAGAACTTTATCATTTCAAGGATCTTCCTGTGGATAGCCCGGTCAAATTTGTAAAAACATTCAATACAAAATATATATATGTGAAATATCATCACTGAGGTAGGCGTTCCCATACTCAGATCAAAACTGACTAAGAACTATCTAAAACTGCTCTGATATAGGAATGATTTTATATTACATCACAAGTAGGAACACATGGACATAGTATGGGCGTAGCCATCTGTTTATGAATAGTCCACTATATAATGATAACAAAATTCATTGCAGCCTAGATGGTGGAAACTAGATCCAGGGTCTTAATTTATACTTCCCGAACTAGTACGATTCTATCCATGTGAATGAATGTGTCGAAGTCAAACATGGTAGAAACCACTTGATTACCAGTTAATGATGTAAACTGTTAACAAGTGTGAGAGGATCCACCAGTAATGTCAATGGACCTCAAAGTACTCAGTACAATCCATGAAATGTGAATGAATGAGTCGATGTCGAACATGTCACAAAATCCTTTGATCGAAGGTCAATGATGCAACCTGTCGTCAAAGGCGAGAAACCTACCATTGAGGCATGCAGATTCCAAGGTACTGATGATTTCTAGATCATCTTTCTAGATAATGAGTTGGAGACGATAGAAATCGATCCGTCGTAGGCAAGCCCATAACACGAAATCATAGATCAAGTCTGAAGAAATATATTTGGCAAGAACTAACTCAGGGATGGTCAATGATGGATGACAAATACTTTGTAGGTGAGTGGTTTATTTTCACAGACCTATTGAACACATAACGACACTGCAGATGGCTTGGTGACAGTTGACCCAAAGTTAATACCCGGAAACTGGCTGAAGACTTTCAATGTGGCTTGATTAACTGTTAGGTAAAGGATTTCCCAACCCAGGTGGATAAAGTGTCATGTTCAAGAGTGATGGAAAGTTTTTCAAACACAAAGTATGACAAACAAGTTCATTTTTATCTCTTTTCCCCCACCATTTATGGCAAGTACCTCTTTATTTTTGACAAGATTGAGGAGGATAGCATTTGCTTGGTTATAAGCTCATCCTTCGGATGAGTCCAACTTAGTTTAGATTCGAACCCTAAGAAGGAGTGGTCCGTTCCTGTTTGTAATTGAACAAGTCCTTTACTGTGAAATTTTAACTAGTCCAGTATAGGAGAAACTCGGTGTTTTTCAATTTTAGGGAGTTAGAAGAAAAACTTGAGAAAACTCCATGGTTTTCCTTTTTCGTAAATTTTTGTCTCCAAAGCCCGAAAAAAGTATAAAATAATACTTGAGAGAACCACTTGATCATTACGATAAAGGAGTACTTTTCATAATTAGTGCCTTCAATCTGAAAAAGTAAAAAAGCGATCGAAAACACGTAGTTTTATTACCAATATCGAACTTGAAACGACAAAAGTCCGGCAATATTTTCATGTTTATACGGTCGAAAAAGAATTGTAAAAGGACCGTCTTTTTAATTCCATTTTAACGAGTCGAAAAAGAAAAACTCGGCAATCTTTTCATATTTTACGAGTCAGAAAAGAGCTTAAAGAGGACTCCTATGTGTTTTTTGTTGAAAATGACCAATTTCACCTGAATACCCAATATTCTGCACAAAAACTGCAAACAGTACTAATATATATTTTAAAATAATAAAAATTCACTAAAAAGGACCTTTTCAAAGAATAAATAAATTTAATTTATTTATTCAAAAAATCTTATAAAAAGGGCTTTTACAAGTTCATTTTTACTGTTTGCCTTTGGAGTAAAAAGTAAGAGTTTTTGGTAGAAAAATTCCTATGGAGATTGTGAAAAATATGACCATTGGAATCGAGAACTGTCTTCTCCAGGTAATCCACAATGTCCCTGACTTGCATTTCATCAATTTGAAATTTTGTTTTAGGGTTTAGAAATCGATTTTTGGAGGAAAATTAGGGCCAAAAATCGCCCGCGGTAGTTGCGCAGGGGCGCCATGTGGCCCCTACGCACCCCGATTTTTCTGTGCACATAGAAAATTCGGGGTGCCACACCTAGCCTTAAGGAGAAGTGTGCACCTACGCACTATCTCTAAAGGGATGGGTGCGAACCCCGCAAGATCTGGATTTTGAACCCTAGTTTCTTCATTTTTTCCCCATAGAATTTTGGAATCAAAATTCTAATCCACCTATTTTTGCAATGTAGGTACACAAAATGCTTGTTTGGCGGGAAAGAGAGCACGAGGACGTGGATCAAGTTGCATTACTCCATCTGCCTTCATTACAGGCATTGAGAGCATGCGGGCTTGCCAAATTTTGGACCATACCTGGCATGAGGGCACAGGTAGACTTTTTACAATGGCTGGTGAACAGGTGGAGCATACAGGACCAGTGCTTCATTATTGGTAGCAACCGGCTCGAAATCGAGCTGGATGACATATACTTTTTGACTGGCTTGCCCAAGATAGGTGCAGAGTTATCTCTGTTCGGATCTAGGCCAGGTGGCCAATCTGTCGCTAGTCTCCGACTAGAGTTCTGTAATAACGAGAATTCGGACAAACAGATAGATGTGAAAACCATCTCCCACCCTAAACTGAAGGTGATTGCTTTTACTATTACCAGACTCCACGGGAGCGTAGCATTGCATCTAGCTACAGGTTCCTAGATGTGCATTGCACTGGACTGCTTTCAAGTCACCATCTTCAACTGGTGCGATGTTGTATTGGCCAATGCGAAGGGCCAATTGACTAGGGAGAAGAATGGGTAGCTAAAGAACTTTGGATATGGTTATTTAGTTGTCAGCTTTTCCCTAGA
>APFE030307646.1:140211-169110 GCA_000404065.3 Pinus taeda
ACCCTAAAGTCTCTAAAGAACCAAACAATTTGAAGCACACGCCTAATAAATATAGGGGATCAAACCACACACAAGCAGTATCTTTCTGGATCAAAAACACTAGTTGGTGATGAAATCCAACGTTGCAGAATTCAATACAAAAATGGCGGTTGAAACAGTTACCCTGACAACCTTCTTAATGAAACAGACTGGCACAAGTTTCTCCACTATAACCGTCTCGAGTGAAGATAACCCCCTAGAGAGTCCAAGTGAGTCTAGTCGACGTCTGCTCCAAGTACATTTGGATCTTCCCTCCACCGTCACCCAGGAAAGAATCCTAAATATTATGGTCACTAAGGTCACCAACGGAAACAAATATACCTGGGGGAACAGTCTATGATCCGATACGCATGCAAGGGCAGAGTAACAAGCTCAATCCCCTTGAAGGCTCCTTGACATAATCCAAGGTTTACCAACAAGTGACCCCAGGCTCCTCAACAATTGTTAATCCAAGGTTTACCATTTTTAATACGTGAATATCTTCTATCGTTCCCAGTGAGGAAGGATTGATTCCCACACTGGTTTAGATATGATCTCGTGCTTCTCCTTTAAGAGGAGCTTTCCCAGAGCATAGCTGTAACAGTTGGAATTTCTCCCTACCACAAGATCGACTACTTGTTTGTTTAAACTATCTTAGAGAGTTAATTACTCCCTACTCAAAGATACTAGCCTAAGCTATGTTGGTGAAAAGAGCCCTAGAAAATAAAAAGATTACTAGATTGATTTTAATTAAGCGTTAATTTTATTGTTTGTTCCTTAATTCAATGGGTGTGGAGATGAAACTTTATGGTGTGAAGACTCGACTCCAAAACAATAAAAAATGCACCTAAGATGATAACAATTCCTTTTCCTTTTCAATGAATTTCTAGCTAAGGAAGAGTTGAAAACACAATGCTTTGAAAATCAAATCTTTCTCTTAACATACAACTGAAAGGAAACTTTTTGTCTTTTTCAGAGAAATTTAAAAATGAGACTACTAATCACGCTCACAGAAAATCCCTTTGCATTTCAACAATCAAAAACTACAAGAATAAGCAATTCCTTTAAGAGAGCTTTTAAGATTTCTAGAAAAACTCTAAAAAACTATTGAAAACAAATTTTTCAACAAGCTTGTATAATTTCTATGAAAAACTCAAAACTATGATTTAATCTTGAGATCTAAATAAAAAATGGATTGAAAAGAAACTTCAAATGTTTTTGAGGATGTTCAACTTAGTCTTTCAACTAACTAAGGATCAATTTGTTCAGCTCAACAAACTAATCAAAAACATCCAATTATGTTTTAATAGAAAAAATGAAATTCGAAACTTTTAATCAAGTTTAATAAAAGTTTTGTAAAAGAGACAAATGGGATCTAGATCTCTTCACGAATAGATTTGATAAGCTAGTCAAACTCAACAAGAAGACCAGAGAGACCAGGGTGATCTAAGGCTCTGAGGCTTCAGATCTCTGAGCTACTACAAAGACCAAGCAAAAACCAATCCAATAGACAAAACTTCTTAGAAAATCACTTCAAATGAGAACGCCAATGAAAACTAACTCACAAGGAACTTTTGTCAAGACAAGTGCAGGTCTGGGCATATACTAATAGCTAAGGACAAAAACTAAACCTGACTGGGTAGATGGATCTTAGGTTTTTCAAACTTTTGACAGGGTTTGCAGGAACCTAGTATAACCAGGTGCGGTGCCTCTTTGTGTTACACTGTAACAGTGCGGAGAGGTCCGCACTGTAACTAACTCAGAGGGTGTGGTCCTCTTCAAAAATTTCAAAAAATAAAAATCCAACCAGGATCTAACCAGTACCCAAACTCACATATATCAAGGCAAAATCAGAAACCAAAACTTAAGTTTCTCAAGTCAAAGTAAAGACAAATCAAAAACCAAACCAAACCAGTCCCCAATGGAGTCGCCAATTTATTGGCTGGATAAATAGTTCTTGTAGACAAGAGTGATCTCCCTAGTATCGAATGATATCTAGCAACAAAGAGCACAAGCAAATCTACTCTTCTCTAAACATGTTTCAATTCATTAATGAATACTAAGAGGTGTAACAGACCCTACCTCGGTCCAACGCTTGTTTGAGGCAGTTTTACTCCAATAGCTTCAAGGAGTTCCATTTTAATAACCTGCATACACAAACAAGCACACATCAAAGCATACCTGCGTATAACAAAACATGTTCATTATGAAAATCAAGGAGCTCATAAAATAAACCATTAGAGACAGTTTATTGAGAAAAACAAACTTGATTGTATTAACTTTATGAATAAAAGAACCTTACAACCTTTGCCTTGATGTTGCACAAGTTCTTTCCAAGGTCCAGCAAGAGTCTCCTCTACTTTGACAGGCCTCACTCACTTCCCAAATGACATGAAAGGTATGTGATCTCTCCTCTCACAAGCTCAAATAGGAAGCCTAGTTTTCAACAGCATTTACCCTCAAGAATCTTCAGCTTTCCACCTCCTCTACAACCAGCCTAATGCATGAATTTATAGTGCAAATGGAGGAAGTTGCAGGTCCACCATTGAAGGGATAAGTTCCTCCTTCATTGGTATAAGCACCTCATTTCATGGAGTTAGCTCCCTTAGTTATGGAATGGATGAACCAAGGTGGAGTGGACTTGCCAGTGTAATATTCCTTCTAGAAGTGTCTAGAAGTGACCCAAGATGAGATTTTAAGAATGAACTCACGCCTTTTTAACTTTTACAGGGGTTCGCACCCATTACTCAATAGACAGACCAGTCAAGTTCACAAGAAACATGACCATTGGGTGCAGCAACACAGGCAATACTAGGAGAAAGTGCAAAACCAGGATTTGAGATATTTTTAAGGTCTTTCTCCCATTTTCAAGTTTTGACATGAAGAGCCGAGGCTTAAGAATTGCAAAGGAGGTATGTATGAGCGTTTATGGACTCACACAAACTGTAGAAAGTCATGGTGACAATTTTTTGTGTAACACCACCAATATCCACCTCAATCAAACATTTAAGAACTTTCATGCATGGATTGAAAATTATGCACAATATCATATTGGCTCTATTCAAAATGATAATGGAAAATAATACACTTCAAATGAATTTCAAACTATCTTCGCCAACATGTGATGAAACAACAAACAACCATTGTTGAGAAATGGAAATAAGAAATTCCAGTTTAATTTGTCCTTGAATTGAACTGTGAATTAAATTCGAATTTTATTCTCATAGCAACCTAAAATAGTTAAATTAAGTTTATTAAACTTACTTAACTCACGAAATTTGAGTTGGAAGTCTTTCTAACATCCAGTGTGAGTTAATTATGAGTTGTAAGATAGAAGACTTAGTTTCATGAGTTAGTTCAGTTAAATTAGTTCTCAAACTGACTGAGAGAACTAATAGTGAGTTAACAATCAGTGGTGACACTAATGAACTCCACCAATGCTACTCTAGTTAATTGGATATTTACTCATCAGAAACTCATGCATGTCGATTCTCAGAAAGACCCAGTTGAGACTAGAGTGTAGGGACAATGTACTATTTGTTTTAGATTTTTTTGAGTTGCACTGATATTGCATGCATTCGGGAACTAATACTTGAGGGTTTGCATAGTTTTTAATGGCTTTATTTCCCTTTAAATACAAGCTATCCTCCATAGGAATTACACATTGGAATAAAGACTTGGAGAGATTGTGATGATCCAAAATGAATCCAAAATACCCTCTAAGTCTTCAAAATAAAAACTATCGCAAAAGGATGGACTTATAAAAATGGCGGATAACACTATCGGGAGGCAAAAACATGAAGAAAATAGTGAAATCGAGCCTATAGGAGGTCGAACCAACTTTGCACAGGAGCCATCGGATCTGGCCGATCAATGGTACAGATCCAATCAGCATATCCTAATCAGTGATGGTAGGCAGAGGACCGTTGATCAAGCGCACAGATCGACGGTCGAGGTTAACTCGCGATCTTGCAATCAATGATTACAGAGGAGCACTTACAAACAGCTTGGGGGTTTATGCAATATGCAATTGCAATCAATCACATCACAATATCGCATCGGGGCTACACAAAGGAGCGGGGCTGATATAAGTATGGCTTGCGATAGCCGGACCTGATGGAGTTATAGATGATATTTGATATATTTTGAGATCTGGAAATTCTGTGTATTTTGCATTTCCGCAAAATAAATGAAATACAAAGGGAATGTGCCCGATGCGATGAAACCGAGCTCGACGGGATTTATGAATGCGATATTATATTATTTCAAGTCCAATATGAGCCATTTTGCGGGATTTTCAGTGTTTTAATGTATTTTCCAAATACAAAGGGGAAACCATGAAACATGGACATTTGCGATATGTGATAGTGATTAAAGGCATACCTAATAGGAATATAGTGTGGATTTATGAATATTTGAAGTCTGATGAACAGTGATTTGGTAGATTATTCCCGTGTTTTAGCGTATTTCTCTGTGTAAACAAAGAACGCTATTTTTGGGAATTTCAAAGGCCCGATGGTCCCTTATGTTGCAAAACAGGTGGCCACCTTCCCTGGAGACGTTATGCCATGATTGCTAATGCTCATAAGGGGAAAAAAACAAACAACACTGATTGGCTTTAAAGCCACAGACTGACAGAGACAGAGGGGGCAGTATTGAGATAGAGAGAAAACAGAGACAGAGAGAGAGAGAAAGAGTCTATGTACTCAGAGAGGCTTGAGGGATTCAAACAAAACTCCTGTTGTTTTGCATCTATTGTGTTGAGACTCAATTTGAGCTCACACTATGTAAAACTCTGCTCTTGAAGACATAATAGAGAGGTCACCACTAAAGATTGGACCAGGAGACGTAGCCCAAGAGTTTTGGGTGAAATCCATATTAAATTTGTTGTATTTATGTGTGTTGTCTATTATGCTTCTTTACTGCTCATTGTCTGCATTATTCACAATCTTATCGATCCATTGCACTAAGTAATGTAGGCAAATCCATGCACATGAGTCTGTAATACCTTAATATTAATCTAATATCTCATTTTTAGATCAAGTGGTATTAGAGCATTTTGTTTTTGGTTTTTTAAGGTTAGATAAGCTTGTGTTGGACTTTTTTTTGAATGCTAACTCGGTCAAAGCTCAAACTAGGAAAAGGAGAACTTGTTGAGGCCAACCTAGAAATAGGAAGAGTCTATCCTAGGAGGATAATGGCAGAAGAAACTCATATGTAATCAGAATCTCAGTTCATGGACAGTTTTATGGCCATGAGGTCCATGGTAGAAGACATGTATTGAGAATTCAAGAAAGGTCGAGGTGAAAGTACTTCAACCTCCAAGAAAGACAAAGGAGCTGAGGAACCTTCTCTAGATGGCCCTCTAGAGGGCAAAGGGAAAGGGGAAAAGCCTCCTCCATCATCTCCTCCACCATCTCCTTCATCCTGTTCATCTCCTAGCCTTGAGAAGAAAAAGAAGAAGACTTACTTGATTAAATTAGATGTAAAATTTGATTTACCAATATATGATGGGGAATTAAATGCAGAAAAGCTAGATAACTAGATTAGAGAAATCGATGTATATTGCAGGGTGCAGAACATGGATTCAGAAAGGAGAAAGATTTAGCTGGCTAGCCTTCACCTTAGAGGAATTGCCCTAGTGTGGTGAGAAGGCAGGGCACAAGCTAATTTGAAGAAGCATGTTAAAATTCTTTCTACCTGGAGTGAATTTGTTTCTGCCATTAAAAAACAATTCTATCCACTAGCTTATATGCAGCAAGCAATGATGAGTTGGAAAACTCTTCTCCAATTAAAGGGGCAAAGTGTACAAAGCTATACCGAGGAATTTAGAAAAAGAGCTTTAATTCTAGGCATTTCTCTAGACTCACTCGAAACTTTGTTGAAGTATATAGGTGGTCTGCATAGCTATTTGATGCACACCATTCTCATGTTTAACCTGACTAGCATAGATGAGGTATCAATTCAGGCTACACATCACGAGGCTAGAGGCAAGAATGTGAACCCACAGATTGGGGGATCATCAAAACACCTGCAAGCAAGAACAAGGAAAAGAAGAAGAAGAAATGGAAAGAGAGGAAGGCAAGCGATGTGCAGAAAGACAAACCTTCATGCGCTCATTGCAAGAAGGATGGGCATGATGATGCACATTGTTGTTCTTGGCATCCGGAGCTAAAACCCAAGAAGTTTGATGGCAAGAAGAAGAAGGTTGTTGCTACTATTCAGAAAGATTTGGGGTTAGACTCAGGTGACGAAACAACAGTCACAACCACAGGTATAAAAGGTAAAAATTCTGAAGCAACTACTAGTAATTCTACACATACTATTGATAATGAAGAAAATGAGAGGAAAAAGACATGAGCTTTTTCATATTAGAGTTATTTCCAAGCATCAAAATATTGATACTTTATTTGATAGTGGATCATAAGTAAACTTGATTTCTAAAGCAATTGTAAAGAAGTTGGGATTACTAACCACACCTCACAAGAATCCATATCGATTAGGTTGGGTATGTGATAAAGCAAAGCTACAAGTGACTAGACAGTGTAAAATTAGGTTTGCTATTGGGTCAACATTTGTAGATGAGGTTGAGTTAGATATAATTCCCTTGGATATATGTGGTATTGTTTTAGGAAGTCCTTACTTGTATGATAGAAATCCATTTTCTATAGAGCTGAAAATAAGTATCAACTCACCAAAGATGGAATAGAATATATTGTAAGATCTCATAAACTCAGAAATAGTTATACTCTCATAAACTCAGGGTAGATGAAAAGAATTGTAAATTCATGCAAGCAATTTTTACTAATGGTTGTAAAGGAAAATAACCCTGATAAAACCAATATATTTGACGGCTTTGATGCTAAAAAGAAAGCTGATTTAGAAAAAATTGTTTCAGAATATGATATCCTATTTCAAGAACCTAAAGGTATTCCACCAAAAAGGGAAATAGTACATGATATTCATTTGTAGCAAGATGCTCCACTGCCTAACATCAGAATGTATAGGTTATTCGCTTTAGAGAATGCAGAGATCAAGAAGCAGGTACAGGAGCTGCTTGAGAAAGGGTTCATAAGACCAAGAACATCACCATGCAGATCTCCAATTGTGTTGGTGAGAAAAGAATGATGGTTCGTGGAGGATGTGCATTGATTACAAAGCACTAAATAAAATAACGATCAAGAATCATTATCCTCTTCCTTGCATTGATGATCTATTAGATCAATTGAAAGAAGTAGTTTACTTTTCCAAGTTGGACTTGCATTGTGGCTATCATCAGGTCAGAGTAGCAGAACAAGATGCATTGAAGACTGCTTTCAAAACAAAGCAAGGGCTGTATGAGTGGCTAGTTATGCCTTTTGGCTTAACTAATGCTCCTGCCACTTTCATGAGAGTTATGAATGATGTAGTCAAGCCTTTTATTGATGATTTTGTAATTGTATATTTAGATGGCATTCTTGTTTTCAGTCAAATATGGGAAGAACATTTGAAGCATGTAAAGCAGACTCTAGATGTTTTGAAAAGAGAAAATCTCTATGTTAAGTTATCAAAATGTGAATTTGGCAAGACATCTTTAAATTATTTAGGTCATATTGTAGGGGGTGGTGAATTGAAGATAGATCCCTCTAAGGTTGAAGTATTGTGAACTGGCCTAAACCCAAATCTGTTATAGAAGTTAGGAGCTTCCTAGGAGCAGCACAATATTGGAGAAAGTTCTTTTCTAACTTTTCCTTGAGTGCAGCTCCTTTACATTCTTTAACAGGATTGAACAAGGTGTTTTAGTGGGGAGGCAAACAACAGAAATCCTTCAACACCTTAAAAGAAAAAATTAGTATAGCACCAGTACTAGCACTGCTAGATCTTCAACGTCCATTTGAGATTGAAACAGATGCCAATGATTATGCCATGGGAGCAGTGTTGATGCAACATGGTAAACCCATACGTTGTCATTCTAAGACATTTAAGTCTGCAGTAATTAATTATCCCACATATGATAAAGAATTGTATGCATTAGTACAGACTGTGAAAAAGTGGAAACATTACTTAATGGGAAAAGAAACAATCATCCATACATACCATCAACCACTTCAATATTTTCACTCACAAACTAAATTTCAACAATCAAGACACTATAGGTGGATGGGTTTTCTACAGTAGTTTCATCTAGTCATCAAATATAAGAAGGGCATACACAATAAAGTTGCAGATATGTTGTCCAGACCAATCATAAATGCATCTACTATACTTAAGCATAACTCAGTGATGCATGAAAGCTACATTGAAAAATATGTTCAAGATATAGATTTTAAAGATGTATATGCAACTTTAAGTCATGGAAAACAAGTAGAAGAATTTGATTATTATGTTAAGGACCAGCTTTTGTATCATTTGGGAAATTTATGCATTCCACAAACTGAAAGAGTCAACATAATTCGGGAAGCACATACTTCTCTTATATCTAGTCATTTTGGTGTGAGTAAAATAGTTGCACAACTGCAAAGGTTCTGCTATTGGCCAAGAATGCATGAAACAGTTTCTAGATATATTAAAGGGTGTAGCATGTGTGCTAAAAGCAAGCCTAGCAATAGAAAATTAGGCTTGTGCACTCCACTTCCATTCCTTCTCATCCTTGGGAAAGTGTTTCCATGGACATTGTTGGGGGATTGCCAAAATATAGGAAAGGTCATGACTAATTATATGTTATTGTGGACAGATTCAACAAAATGTGTATTTTAATACCTTGTAACAAGTAGATTACAGCTAAACAAACAACGAAGTTGTTCTTTCAGCATGTCTAAGTTCATTTTGGGTTACCCACTTCCATTGTATCTGATCAAGATTCCCGATTTGTTGGGAAGTTTTGGTCAATTCTGTGGGAATTAATGGACACCAGACTCAAGAAGAGCACAACCTTTCATCCATAAATAGATGGCCAAACAAAGGTGGTCAACAAGAAAGTGATATAGCTGCGTAGAGGCTATTGGAGCAAGCATCCCAAGCTTTTGGATGAACATTTATGTTATGTACAAAATGCTTACAATCGTGCCAATCACTCTTCTACACAGAGATCTTCTTTTGAGACTTGTTTTGGTTTTACACCAAGGTCTCCCTTGGATTCTGTCTTTGAAAAAGACATAGCAGTTGATGGACGCAATGATGTGGACAAAGCAACCAAGTTCATTGAACATATCCAAGAAATTCACCAGGTAGTGCAGGAACAGCTAGAAAAGAGCCAGGCTAAGTATAAGGCAAGGCATGATAAGCATTGAATTGAGCATAGCTTCCAAGTTGGTGATCAAGTCTGGATGTACATTAGCAATGACAGAATGCAAGGTGGAGGAAAGAAGTTTAAGCCAATAAGGTATAGGCCTTTCAAGATACTTGAGAAAATTGGTGAGAATGATTTTCACCTTGATTTTCCAGCTTACATGCATATCTATTTAGTAGTTAATGCAGAGAACTTGAGACAATTTGAATCTTCATTGATTGAAGATCCCGCAGAGCAAAGTCAGTTGCATTCTATTAATGATCTGTTGCCTGAATATCTCAGTGAGTTGCAGGAAGATATAGTTCTGGACAGGAAGGTGAGAACTACACGCAGAGGGGATTTTGAGTACCTCAGAATCAAACTCAAAGGTTCAAAACCAAACAGTGCATGACAGATAGAAATTGGATAAATGAGGAAGTTATATCCTCACTTGATCAATGCTTGAAAACAAACTTTTGGTGGTCCAAAAGATTTTTCAGTGGGAAGGCGTGATCCAAAATACCCTTTAAGCCTTCAAAATCAAAACTATCGCAAAAGGATGGACTTATAAAAATGGCGGATAACACTATCAGGAGGCAAAAACATGAAGAAAATAGTGAAATCGAGCCTATCGAAGGTCAAACCAACTTTGCACAAGAGCTATCGGATCTGTCTGATCAACGTCTAAATCTGATCAGCATATCACAATCGGCAATGGTAGGCGAAGGATATCGGAGCCTATCATATGACAATTGCGATCGTGATCAGCGCGGGTCAATGAGGACCGTCGATCAAGTGCACAGATCGGCAGCCCAGTTTAACTCGCGATAACGCAATCGGCGATTACAGAGGAGCACTTACAAATGCCCCGGGGGTCTATGCGATATGAAATTATGATCGATCACATCACAATATCGCATCGTGGCTACACAAAGGAGTGGGGCCGATATAAATATGTCTTGCATTAGCTAGACCCGATGGAGTTATAGATGATATTTGATATATTTTGAGATCCTGAAATGACACTTTTCTGTGTATTTCATATTTCTACCAAATAAATGAAATACAAAGGGAATGTGCCTAATGCGATGAAACCGGACCTCATGGGATTTATGAATGCGATATTATGTTATTTCAAGTCCGATAAGATCCATTTTGCGGGATTTTCAGTGTTTTAATGTATTTTCCAAATAAAAAGGGGAAACCATGAAACATGGGCATTTGTGATATGAGATAGTGATTAAAGGCAGACCCAATAGGAATATAGTGCATATTTATGAATATTTGAAGTCTGATGAACAATGATTTGGCAGATGTTTCCCATGTTTTAGCGTATTTCTCTATGTAAACATAGAACACTATTTTTGGGGATTTCAAAGGCCCGATAGTCCCTTCAGTTGCAGAAGAGGTGGCCACCTTCCATGGAGATGTTATGCCATGATTTGTAACGCTCAAAAGGGGATTCGAGTGGACAGAGGCCAGGATCTAGAGAGCCCGAGAAGGGGAAACAAACAAACAACGTCAATAGGCTTTAAAGGCACATACTGATAGAGGTAGAGGGGGAAATATTGAGATAGAGAGAAAATAGAGAAAGAGAGAGAAAGAAAGAGTCTGTGTACTCATAGAGGCTTGAGGGATTCAAGAAAAACTCCTATTTTTTTGCATCTGTTGTGTTGAGACTCAATTTGAGCTCACACTATGTAAAACTCTGCTCTTGAAGACATAATAGAGAGGTCACCATTGAAGGCTAGACCAGGAGACATAGCCCAAGAGTTTTGGGTGAACTCCATATTAAAATTTTTTTGTGTATGTGTGTTGTCTGTTATGCTTCTTTACTGCTCATTGTCTGCATTATTCACATTCTTATCAATCTGTTGCACTAAGTAATTTAGGAAAATCCATGCACATGAGTCTATAATAGCTTAATATTAGTCTAAGATCTCATTTTAAAATCATGTGAATTGGCTAAGTTTTGGCCTTGATCTTTCTTATGAGTTGAAGATTGAACTTGCTGAGTGTTGGGATTGTTATAGAGAGAAAAAGCATTGTAATCTCATCTTGATTTTCCAGATTAATACAAAACAAATAATGGGGTTTTGAGTGGTGGATTTCCTCGGATATTTATTGTGTTATGTGCCTTTGATTATAATCCTATATTGATTATTTTTTTCTCGAGGTCTATAGGCTTCCGCTGTAAAGAGTAGAAGTAGAATCTTGTCTCTTGCTTTAGCAAATTGCATTAGCTTGTGAATCTAAAGGATTTTCTACATGATATCAAAGCAAGATTTCTTTTGGGCCGAGAGTTTTGAGAGAATATATGAGAATTTTAGTGGATTCCTTGGGAAATGATACCCAAATTGAAAAAAAAAAATCGGCCAAATCAGAGTTCGGATGAGGGAGATATCGTTGATATAAAATCTGCTCTCCAGAGGAGATTTGGAAGTTTTGAGATTCTGGGTTATAGGTGAAAGTCGAATTTGCAATACTTACTTCAGGATTGGAAAATGGCATTCCATTGGTTGAGGCTTGAGTATGCCTTTGAAAGCAGCTCTAATTTCATAGTCTGGAGGGACAAAATGGAGGTTGTGCTAGAGGAAAATGGCTTCAAGGAATTTGTTGAACAAGAAATTCCTAACCCAACAGCTACTGATGCACAAAACTTGGGTGACTGGAAAAAGTATGTGGCGAAGGCAAGGTGGATAATCCTTGATGGAGTTCAAGATCATATTGTCTCAAGTCTCCATGGAAAGGAAACCCTGCATGCTATGTGGAAAATATTGATGGACTTGTTTCAGAATAGTAGTGATCAAAGGAAGTTGGCACTGAAGGATAAACTTTGTAAAATCAAGATGGAGAAAAGCAAGGTGATTCCAAAGTACTTGACCAAGTTCACTCAATGTTGGGATGAACTTGGAAGTGTTGGAATCATGGTTTCTGAGGAGGATATGGTGAGTATTTCTCTTCTTGGACTCCCAAATAATTTTCATAGTTATTAGGACTCTGTCAATGGTCGGGAGAAGCTACCAAAATGGGAATGACTATGGTTATATTTTATTGAGGATGATATCAAGAGGAACACCATGGACAACTCTTCATCAAAGATTAATGATGAAGAGAACAGTGCCGTAGTGATTAAGGCAAGGAAGGGGAAAGGTAAAATTTCCCATTCCAAATCAGATTCTTATCATGGAGGTAAGAAGAAGGACATGACGGAAGTTAAATGCTTTCATTATCACAATATGGATCGCGTTGCTACAAATTATCCATTGAAGAAGTCCATGGAGAAGTCCTCAAGAGGAGCGGCGGGTGAGGCTTTGTACTCCCAATTCGAATTGGACTTTTCCCTCATTGCATGCATGGTGCCTTCAATGATGGGAAGTGTCTCATACTTAGATAGTGGAGCTTCTTTCCACACAACTAGCGACAAAGAGTTATTCAGTGAATTGGATGAGAAATATCTCAAGATGCATACTGAGATGGGTGATGACGGTGAGTATAGTGTTACTGGTGTGGGTACTATTACTTTTCAGAGGGAGGATGTGGCTTTACTCACCTTAAAGAATGTTATGCATGTACATGGACTTAAAAAGAACTTGGTATCTGTTACCATGCTTGAGGATAGAGGCTATGATGTGATATTTTCGAAAGGAAAGGATTTCCTTCAACACATAGCCATGGGTCAAGTAAAAAAGATAGGGATTCAAGTTCAAAATCTCTATAAGATAGAGGTGGAGGATTGTGTAGCTTTGAGTTCAAAAGAAGAAAATATGTTGAGCTGAGACATCGACGAGTTGTGGCACAGGAAATTGGGCCACTTGCATCATGGGGCTTTGAATATATTGAAGAAAATCTCTACTGGTCTTAAGCCCACAACAAAGTTGGGGATATTTTTGGGGTACACTAATACACCCCACAACTATCGGGTGTACATGCCAACCAATCAAATGACAGTGGTTTGCAGGGATATCAGGTTCGATGAGGAGAAGGACATGCGAGTATCCCTTGAGAGGGAGATTGAGCTACATGTGGATGAGGAGATTTTAATTCATAAGGTTGAGGGCCCTCAGATTAATGTGGAGCAGCCACATGCAGAGGTTCAGAAAGTGGAGACATCCACTCAGGCATAGTCTTCCAGAGAGGGAAGAAAGCGCACCAGAGAGGCTGACAGATTGTTTGATGATGCATGGAAGAATGTGGGAGAACCCTCTTCTCAGTGAAGACATAGGAGTTCACTAGAGGGGTACACTGGATACCTCGCACTTATGGGTGCATGTGTTGTGACAGAGCCATCTTCCTTTCAGGAAGTAGTGCATCAGCTAGTCTGGGTTAATGCGATGGTGGAGGAGTATGAATCCATAGTTTGAAACAATGTTTGGGATGTGGTCCTGAGATTGGAGGACAAGTCAGTTGTGAGCTCCCATTGGCTTTACAAGGTAAAACAAGTTGCAGATGGTAGTATGCAAAAGCATAAGGCCAGATTTGTGGCCCGTGGCTTTTCACAGGTAGAGGGGATTGACTATGATGAGACCTTTTCTCCTCTTGCAAGGTACTCATCAATCAGATCTATTTTGCCACTATCAACATACATGGGTAGGAAGATCCATCAGATGGATGTGAAGAATTCCTTCCTCAATGGCATGATTGAGGAAGAGGTTTACATAGAACATCGCGAAGGTTTTGAAACCTTGGACCGTGAGTCACATGTGTGCCGACTCAAGAGAGCATTGTATGGGCTAAAGCAAGCACATCTTGCTTGGTACACCAGGATAGATAGCTAATTCACTAGGTTAGGCGTCACGAAGAGTGAAGCGGATGCAAACCTGTATCACATAGTGGTGGAAGGTAAGTTGTCAATCATTGTACTCTATGTAGATGATCTTATACTGACAGGTGATGAGAAGCTCATCAAATCTTATAAGGAGGACCTTGAAAGAAAGTTTGAGATGAAGGACATGGGGCTCATGCATTACTTTATTAGCATGGAGGTATGTCTAGGAGATGGGGAGTTGTTTGTATCTTAGGGAAAGTATGCCAACGAGATACTCAAGAGGTTCCACATGGAGAGCAGTAAAACCATGGAGACTCCTCTATATGGTAACTGGAGGAAGGAGGACGCTACTTTAGGGAAAGTAGTGGAAGCTATTGTTTACAGACAGCTTGTGATTCACTCATGTACTTGGTGAACACACAACCGGATATGTTGTATGTAGTTAACCAACTTAGT
Source organism: Pinus taeda (assembly GCA_000404065.3). Lineage (NCBI taxonomy): Eukaryota > Viridiplantae > Streptophyta > Pinopsida > Pinales > Pinaceae > Pinus > Pinus taeda. The sequence continues at coordinate 154,701 of APFE030307646.1, forward strand.
CAAGCGATGGTTAGGCCTACCAAGTTGTATTGGAAGGCGAAAAAGCATGTATTGAGATACCTCAGAGGCACTACTCAGTTTGGGTTATGGTACATATGGATAGAGGGAGTGAAGCTTCAAGGCTTCACTGATGCAAATTGGGTATGGAGTTCATTTGGCATGAAGAGCACATTAGGAGGGATCTTTTGTATTAGGTCACTGACAGTTTCTTGGTACAAAAAGAACCATATTGATTGCACTTAGTTCAGTAGAGGCAGAGTACATGGTTGCAAGTCAGGAAACATGTGAGGCTATCTAGATGAGGAAGATCCTAGTTGGTTTGTTTGGTCAACAGATGGATCTGAAAATGATTTATTGTGATAATCAGAGTTGTATCAAACTCTCTGAAAATCCAATCTTTCATGATCGGTCCAAGCATATTGATATCTATTATCATCATCTCAAAGATTGTGTATTGAGGTGGATCATGTTGTTAGATTACATTCCCATGGAGGAGAAAGATGCTGACATATTGACAAAGGCATTGTCAAGATGTAAATTAGAGTTTCACAGAGACAAGATCAGGGTAGTTGATAATCCCTTTCTTGTTGAGAGGGAGTGTTGAGAAATGGAAAAAAGAAATTCTAGTTTAATTTGTCCTTAAATTAAACTGTGAATTAAATTCAAATTCTATTATCATAGCAACCTAAAATAGTTAAATTAAGTTTATTAAATTTACTTAACTAGGAAATTTGAGTTGGAAGTATTTCTATCGTCATGTGTATGTTCTCCCTACTTTGTAGGATTCCAGTGTTAGTTAATTATGAGTTGTAAAATAGAAGACTTAGTTTCATGATTCAGTTGAGTTAAATTAGTTCTCAAACTAATTGATAGAAATAATAGTGAGTTAACAATCAGTGGTGACACTAATGAACTCCACCAGTGCTACTCTAGTTAACTAAATATTTACTCATCAAAAACTCATGCATGTCGATTATGAGAAAGACTTAGTTGAGACTAGAGTGCAGGGATAGTGTGCTATTTGTTTTAGAATTTTCTGAGTTGCATTTGATATTTCATGCATTCAGGAACTAATACTTGAGGGATTGCATAGTTTTTAGAGGCTTTATTTCCCTTTAAATACAAGATATCCTCCATAGGAATTACACATTGGAATAAAGACTTGGAGAGCTTGTGAATTGGCTAAGATTTGGCCTTGAGCTTTCTTATGAGTTGGAGATTGAATTTGCTGAGTGTTGGTATTGTTCTAGAGAGAATAAGCATTGTAATTTCATCTTGATTTTCCATATTAATACAAAATAGATAGTGGGGTTTTGAGCTATGGATTTCCCTGAATATTTATTGTGTTATGTGCCTTTGATTCTCTTCCTCTACTGATTATTGTTTTCTCGATGTTTATGGGCTTCCGTTGTAAAGAGTAGAAGTAGATTCTTGTTTCTTTCTTTAGAAAATTGCATTATCTTGTGAATCTATAGTATTTTCTACAACCATGCCCTATAATCCCCAATAGAATGAAGTAGCTGAAAGAATAAACAAGACACTCTTAAATATGGTACGTTCCATGATGTTTTTCAAGAATGTTAAACTGATGTTTTGGGATGATGTAGTTATATGTGTTGTGGATATAAGGAATAGGTGTCCATTTAATGCTATAAAAAGCAAGACTCCCTATGAAATGTGGTAGGTATACATTCCTTCGATGAGGCATCTCAAGGTTTTTGGTTCCACCTGTTATACCTTGATACCCAAGGAACATAGAAACAAACTCGATGCAAGCATTCAAAAATCTATCTTATTGGGGTAATCAAATACCTCCAAATCATATCACTTCTATGATGAAGTGAATAAGAACTTTATAATATCTAGAGATGTAATATTTCTTGAATCTTCAAAGACTGACAATTTTGTTGAGTGACAACTTGATCACTTGGGTATATCCATATATGCAAAGTATTTTCAAGAGTTTGATAATGAGATTCCACATCTTGAAGGGGGGATTCCTATACTGCATCAATATATGGAATATTATTCAAAAACACTCTCTTCCCCACATGAAGCTTCAATCGCTGATGACACTTTGAGTGATTTGATTGAAATAATTGGGAGACTAAATCTTGATTCAAACCCATATAAGTCAACTAAGCAGCCTGGGCCATCTCAAAAAGGTCCTCCAAAATGGCTAGCAAAGACACTTGAAAGTGTTTGTCCTGGTGAGGTTGGAAAGACAAGAATAAGAAGCTCAATCAAACAGAATGGAGGTGATGTAGACGATTCTGATTCACCTATTGCTATGGATGTTTCTTATGATTGTGAATTGAATTTCTCTATAGATTTCAAATCAACTTAATTCAAAGAAGTCACTTCCCATGATGATTGGAAAGAAGCAATGCCAAAAGAATATAATGCTTTGATAAAGAATGGCATTTGGAATCTGGTTGATCCTCCATTGGGAACCAAACCAATAGGCTATAAGTGGGTCTTCAAGAACAAGTATAAATCAAATGGCTCACTTGACAAGCACAAATCTAGGCTTGTGGAAAACATTTTTGCATAAAAGGAATGGGTCTACTATGAGGATACTCTTGCCCCCACATCAAAATGGGCTACCATTCAGACCCTCTTTGCCTTGGAAGCTCAAAAAGGTTGGAAAGTCAATCAAATGGATGCAAAATCTACTTATTTGAATGGAGATCTGAAAGAGAATGTTTTTATGTCCCAACTAGAATTATTTGATGTGAAGGGTCATGAACATAAAGTATGAAATATTGTAAAATCGTTGTATGGTTTTAAGCAAGCATCATGAGCCTGGTACGAGAAATTCACTGAGCATCTTCTGAAACTCAATTTTAAACACTATGATCTTGATGAAATAACTTTGTTTGTTAAGAAAGTTGGAAAAACAATTGTATATCATGTGGTGTATGTAGTTGATCTTCTAATGATAGGGAATAATGAGAGCTACATTGAATCCATAAAGAAAGAACTGAGGAAAGGTTTTGAGATGACATATTTGTGTTGTGTTCACTACTATCTTGCTATTGAAGTAACCTGACATTTAAAGTTTATATTCCTTTCTCATCAGAAGTACATTGGATATCTGTTGAACAAGATTGGAATGGTTGAGTGAAATCCTTTGATTACTCCAATGGAACAGAACTTAAAGATCACATCCACTGAAGGAAAATAATTTGAGGATGCAACAAAGTACATGTAAGTCATAGGAAGTCTCAACTACCTAACTACTACCATATCATACATTTCATTTGTTGTTGGAATCCTCTCCAAGTTTATGCAGAAGCCTTGTGAGGGTCACTGGTTTGCTACAATTTTTTTTTCTAAAGTACTTGAAGGGAACTCAAGATTTTGGACTCAAGTATACATAGGTGGGCGACTTAAGCTTGACTAGATACTCTAATTCATATTTCAATGGAGATAAAGAAGCAGGGGTATCTACTTCAAGTTATGTTACGAGTCTTAGATCGGAAGTTGTCTCCTAAAGGTCACACAAACAATCAGTTCCAACAGATTCCACAACTAAGGCAAAATATGTGGTAGTAGTTGAAGCAACGAAGGAAATTGTGTGGTTTGGAAAAATTCTAGAATATTTGCAGGAGAAACAAGTGCATTCAACTCTTCTTTTGATTAACAACACTTTTTCAATAAAGTTGGCCAAGAATCGAAAATTCCATGATTGAACCAAACACATCAACACAAAATACCATATGATTTGATATCATGTTGAAGCCAAAAAAATCCACCTACGCCATTTTTCCATAAATGAGAAGATTGCAAACATCTTCACCAAAGTGCTTGGAAGGAAAATTTTTGGAAGATTCAGAATTATGGTTGAACTCACCAACATCCCTTCAGATTAAGGGGGGTAATGTTGACACCTAATCTTTGGGATTAGGAAAACTGATGTAAATATTGTAAATAATCAAAACAAAAGGAAGTTGGGAGACAAAGATACTTTGGGAGATGAAACCCAATAGTCTCCCTATCCTTGTATATTTTCATATTCTCCCTTAATGAAAATCAATTCAAATTCGTGGAGTTATTCTTCACCTGACACATTCAACATTTTGAACTATAGAAATATAAACATCTAATGTTTCTCATTCTTCTTTGTATTGGTTTTTATATGTAAGACCAACTCCTCCATTTTTGTATAATCGACCAAATCTTCCTTTATTGTGTAATTTACCAACTTTCTACAAGCCCATAAGTTATATTAAATTTCCTTAGAATTGATAAGTATGTGCTCTAAAGTTGGAGCTTTTCTATGTCCAAGGTGGAAAGGAAAATCAAAATGATGAGAAATTATGTAATATATCCTAGTAACATATTCATAATGCTTAATATCCATAGACATGTTATTATATACTGTTGAAATATTCTATTGAATTTTGTTATAGTTTCATCATTCATTTTCCTTATAACATAAAACTTAGAAAGGTATTGATGATGGGTTGTCTTATTAGCCCATTTTTCAGAAAAAAAATTCTTTAAAATCAATTCAAGAACTAATCAAATCAACTTCTAATTGTATTTAAACCACTTTCTAAGCTCTCCATCCAAATATTGACAAAGTATTCTCGTAAAGATGTCATCATACTAAATTTCTAAATAATTAGTAAAGTTTTAAAATGTTTCCATATGATTATCTACTGAAACGCTATCTTCTCCATTGAATTTAGGCAAAGAATTACAATATTTAGAGGGAATATCATGGAGAATAAATGGAATTGTAAGAGTTTTATATCTATTTAGAACCCAAGGATGGATTTTTGTAGGTTCGACATAAGGTATACTGATGACTAGAGAAGCTAATATATCCATCCCATTCTCAATTGGTTCACAAGGTGAAAGGATAGGGAATTGGAACTTATGTTCAAGAAAAAATTCAAAACATAATGATGAAAAAGGCTCATCATTGTTTAAGTGGACCTTAGTGAAAGTAGCTTATCAATTTGAGGACTGAAAGAAGAAATCGTACTTCTTTTTCCAAGGAGGGTATAATTTCTTTTCACTTATGCTCCTTCGAATGTGTAAGATAGAGGAAAATATTCTTAATATGCATAGGTCATATAAGGAATAACGAGAAGAAAAAATATTTCTTGAAATAAATTCATCATATGGAATTTTGCAATAATTCTTCATCTTTCTAATAACATGGCTCATCTTCAAAATTTGGAGTCACCAATTGGATTTTTAACTACTAATTTTAATAGAAATCATGTAGATAATTATTATCCAACCCTTTTTCACCTTTAATAATTAGAACCTAACTTTGTCATTCCCAAGGAAAGATTAAACTTTCAACTCTATTTCCCAACAATGGTGCAAAAAAATGTTGCATCTTTGAGATTTGAGATGTTGGATCTTTAATGCATTGTTGATGGTGTTGGACTTGCCAACATGTCAAGGGGATCTCCTCGGTAAGAAGTCGCAATTATACCTCAGACAGTTACTGTAGGAGTCCCAACAGTGGGTCGTAAGGTAATGCCTTGACCGCGATGTCGTACAGAGGCAAGTAAGATAACTCTGTGAGTAGCAAGGGTGTGACTAACGCAGTGAGTCAAGGAATGAGTATGAGAGGTTCCAACACTTCAAAAGGGGAGGAAGGTGAAGGGCAGTTCAAGGTTGGAAGGGATCAGTCCCAAATCAGCTCGAAACACACAACACAAAGGACATGCAAAGCTTCTGGCAAAGAAGTCGACAAAGATGTGACAGTCCCAACATACAAGGTAAGATAACATGTAAAACACTCACGGATCAGTTCGAGACGAGTGTGATAGTTGATATAACAAGGTTCAGAGAGAGGTTTTTCCGGTGTTTGGCAGAGAAGTTGGCACAAATAGTGACATCATTAATGACATATGCAACACATTAACAACAAGATTCATATAATTGCATGTGAATCAGTTCATACATAAGTACGTAAGTTAAACAACATATATCATTAAGGCAGCCAAAGTAGTTCAACTATAATAACAACATATGCATGAAAATGTGTTGTCTTTTATTATATAGAGAAGTGTAAGTCACAATCATACAATACACCATGTAAACTTGTTAGTCGTATCAGTAGAATGTTACAACCACATCTACCTACTCCTCCAAAGATATGTACTAGCTCCATGCAGTGGAGAAGCCAAGGCACGTTACAATATTGTCCAAGCCTTCTTCAAGATAGTCTTATTAGAAGCTTGGCTGACCAAAAGCCCATACAATGAGTTATAAGGGACTATTTATAGCAAAGAGTGGGGTGACCCTTGACATTCACCTTTGTGACAGTTCAACTACCCTCATGACTCTTCACCTACTCTATTATTGTTACATACAACTGTTGACACTTGACATGACTCAACATTACAATGCACATGTGCCCATGTGAGACAACATGGCTTGAGCAAGCCTTGCAAGACATCACTAACACTCAGTCTGTTGTGATGAGACCAACTCTTTGACATGCTTCTGATGGTGAAGGTGGTGATATGATGCCAAGCTTGGTCATCCGTGATGATGTGCGTGCACCTCATGGTGACATCTTGCTGAAGTGAACTCCATTACAACTGGTGGATTGGTTCGGCCCCTTCATCCAACTCATTTACTAACATGCGCATGGTCTTCTTGGGTATGGTTGAACCGGTAACACATTGATGTATAATGTCTGTGCTAATCTCCAAGTGTGTGCTGGTGGTCATGCACATCAATTTGTCGAAGTACTTTTTCAGCCCTAGTTGGACTTGCTTCTTGTCTTCGCCTTGATGAGTGTGTTGAATGGGTTGGATTGCATGCGTGCACTCAACGATGTGCATGTTGTTGCCTCCTTTGAATGTGATAAAAAATGATACTCACCATGTTTTCTCTATGTCAACTGCTAGGATGGATCCTTAACTTATACTAGCTCAGTTTCATCTGTGAGTGCATGTTGCGCCCACTATTGTTCCTATTCATGCAGAAACTCATGTAGCTTCATGTTCTTCCAGAGTTGCTACTTCAGCACATGCAACTCCTTCTTTTTTCCATCTTTTGCCTTCATGCGATCTTCATGTCCTGTCGTCACTTCATAGCCTAAGTCTCCAAAGTTTCTTTCATTATTAGTGGATTTGCTTGATCTTGCAACTTTGCTCCGCCTCTATGTTGTTAAAAACCTTCCTCTTGCATTCGCTGCGTTCACTTCATTCGCTGTGTTCACTACATTTGGTATTCTACCTTCGACTGTTGTTCATGATGCTACTTGATGTCCTTGTCCACGAACAACTTGATGTATTTGTGAGTAGGTAAGCCCATGGATAGCTAATCGACTGCATCCCCAAGCGTGCTTCAAATGGTGTCTTCATCTTTGCTCTCTTGGAAACCATTGTACCTATACTTCTGAGAGGTAGATGAACACCTGTGATACCTGGAGACATGGAAACACCCATAGCAAGAAATCTATTAGTCGAAAACCAAAATGAACATGAGAACTAACTTTCCACATACCTAGATGAAATATCATGGAGGCTGCACAATTTTGGTCAAGAGGTTGGGAGATCGATTGCCAAGACTGCACAAGGCACAGTTTGGGCTACTGAGAGACTCACTAACTACTCGAACTATGTAATGCACAATCCAGTTGGGCAGTTGGCTATTAGGATTGCGTAATGAGAAATCCTAGTTAGGAAGGATTGTTGGCCCAGGGACAAATTTACGCAAATATTTAAGCCAAGCAGCCACTAACCTCCAGAAATGCGTAATTCTGTCCAAGAGGTCAGTGCTGGGCTAGAATGCGCAAATCTGGAGAGGAATATGAGCCTTCCTTCTCCGAATTTCACAATGCAGCCTTGGTGAAGGTCGAGACCGGGCCAAGGTTGGCCCGACTCGCTGAAAGGGAACTTAAAGAAAGTAAGTCAATGAAATGCATGGAAACACTAAGTGATGGCAGAAGTGATAAAGAGTGCATGCAAAACATGAATGGAAGTTTGAGCAAATAGATCAACATGCATGTGGGTTTGGTCATCTGCTGGTTGGGCGAACATCCATGCAAAACAGTTTCATGCATGCGACAATAGTGAGATAGCAATGAAAATTGAAACAGAGCTAGGACAAGATATAGTACATGTGAATGACAACAAATGTTCAAGGAAATCAAGCAAACAAACTCACACAAGCGAATACACAAAAAGCGACAGAAATGTTGAAAAAGATAAGTTGATGCCACTTACCTATGAATAGTTGAGCCGGATGTGTCAAAGAGTCCTAGATGTGTTATGGGATGTCAGAGCTCTAAGATCAATGTAAATGAATGAGCTCTGATGTGTCGAATAGATAAGTTTGGTCTCAAGATGCGCATGCCACAAATATAGGAAAAAGGGACATTTGGAGTGAAAATTCTAAAACAACTTTTCATGTAACCTCCAGCTGCTAAAAATAGATGCCTAAGTCATGGGATGCCTTTTGCAAGTTGTCTCTTGCTATTCTGGGAAGATCAAGTGATGCATGCATCCAATTCAATTTTCCTCGATCCCGGGTGGAACAAGTCAACCGAACTATCCATGCATGCCAGTGCTCAATTGCTTGGGGAAAAATGCACATTCCTAAGTGTAAGTTGGGCTGATTGTGCAAGGGGATTGCACATTTTCTGGGCCCAACAGCTTACTGATGCCCAGATTTGCGCAAAACTTGGGTTGAACTACCTGTTGATGGGAAAAATTGCGCAATTTCTATTGGGAGGGTTGGCTGGTAGGATTGCGCAATCTTGGAAGCCAGTAGGTTGTTAGAAGGAATTGCGCAATTCCTGGAGGGAAAGGCTAGTTGCCCTTTATAAAAGCACAAATTTCACTAGGAATCTGCTTAGCTTGTAGTTAGACCAAGTCCAAGTGAGTAGCCTGTGAAGGGAAAAGATCAAACTATGATCGACAGGCTGCCTTTGAGCAAGAAATACATTGAAGCTTGAGGACTTGACGAAGCAAGGCAAGCTGCTGTGTAAGGTTGGTAGGGAGGCTCCAAAACAGGCTAAGGAAAAATTTGGGACGGTGGTTGTAGCCGCTACAACAGGCCTCATGTTGGCTCTTGGGCCAAAGGGGTAACCCTCATTCATCAATTACCACTCTCTACCAACTATCACTAACTAGTTACTTATACATTAAGCATAAAATGGTATATTTTGAGTGGTAAAAGTGGGATTTAAAAGTTCATTGGCTTGTTAGGTCTTGACCCAAGTTTAGAAATGTTTTAGCCAAACAAATCCTGAAACTACCAGCCCTTTCAGCAACATTCTGTGGAGCGTGGACTGAGGTCTCACCCGAGGTAGTATGGGAGGGTGTTGGAGCTAGGTTTCCACACCCTAGGGATGTATTGATGAGGTCTAGAATGGTCGCGAACCGATCTTGCACACTTGTGCTACTCCGCGTAGTTGTTTGACCTTCGCATAGCTTTGTATAGAGCACGAAGAGGCGCTGCCTAGATCCGTTACCCTTATGGTGTTATTATTATAGGTCTGACTTAATTTTGTGTGCCCAATATTCTTATTTACTCATTTAACATTTATAACCAGTGCGTGCAATCATAAACTGTAAAGAGATGCAAGGATACAATTGAAACATAAACACACAGATCAGATGCACAAGATTCCAAAGTCAACCTATCTTTTATTAACCTTCTATTCCAGTACAATCCATTCCACCCTGCGCACTCAGCTGCAGGGCTCCGCACACCTAGCTGCAGACTTTAGCAGGCCTCTGTGCACACAACTACAGAGCCTCTTCCTACTCCTATGTGTAGTTTTTAACCTCATACAGAAATTACTTGCATATGAATTCTAAAACGCAGAAAATAAACAATGCGAGAGCATAACACATAAAACACATATACACAAAGATTTTTCCCTGGATCCCAAAACCGAGACTACCAGCTTGATTTTTCATTATGTTCCTTTCAATGTTACAATACATACTTATACATGCCAAAGCATCCATGTTATAAAACCAACTCACAAAAAGATAGAAAAGATAGATCAATGCCTTAGAATTCAGCCTCTTCGAGGGGGCAACCTCCTTTACATTACACAAATGAATGATTCTTTGATGATTCAAATGGCAAAACCTCCTTTCTATATATAGGAGTATAAGGAGTCACAATATAACCCAGCCGACCTAACAATTAATATATAAAGGCACAACAATAACAATAGAGGGATTCTATGGGGCATCCGTTAATACAATATGGGAAATAGGGGCACAACAATATTAATAAGGGAAACAACTACAATAGTAATGGGGTAATCACTTGTATTATAGGGACCTAACATGCTCCTTTCCTTCCAAAAAGTGTTTCCCTCAATGCTTGAGTAGTTCTAGATGCTTCTGTATAAAATTCTCATCCTCCCATGTGGAATCTTCAATGGATAAGTTCTTCCACTTGATGAGATACTCTGAAATTGATCAATTTCATAGCTATCGTGTTCTTGTTTCTGTGACTGCTTCTGGTTCCAATATAATTTTTCCTTCCTTGTCAAGTTCTAGCAAATTTGTTTGCTCTAGGAGCTTGTCGCATATAACCTTCTTTAAACACGAAACATGGAAAACTGGGTGCACTCGAGAAGTTGCAGGAAGCTCCAATTTGTATGCCATAGTACCAATCTTTTGCAATACCTTGTACGAACCATAATACTTTAGTGATAATTTATTATCCTTCTTAGCTTGCTTGAGGGACATTTGTTTATATGGTTGTAGTTGTAGGAATACCCAATCACCCACATCAAAACTTCTTTCACTGCGATGTTGATCTGCCTGTTGTTTCATTCTATTCTACACCAACACGAGGTTATCCTTTAAGAGCTGGAGGACTTGTTGTTGATGCTCGATGTGATGTTCCACTGCTTGAACCTTATAATTTTCTCTTAAATATGATGTGATGGATGGTGGCTGATATACATAAAGTTCTATAAATGGGGTCATTTTTGTTGTTGTATGGAAGGAAGTTTTATACTACCATTTAGCCAGAGGCAACCATTTGACCCATTGTGTCTATTTATCATATAAAAAGCAATGAAGATATCCTTCCAAACATTTGTTTACTATCTCAGTTTGCCCATGAGATTGAGGATGATAAGATGAGCTATGAGCTAACTGAGTACCAAGACAAGAAAATAATTCTATCCAAAAATTTCCAGTGAAAATGGGATCTCTGTAACTTACAATAATCTTTGAGTTTCCATGTAGCTTTTGAATTGTTTCCATAAATGCAGTAGAAATTGTACTGGATTTAAATGGAGGTGATAATGCACAAAAGTGTGCATACTTGGTAAGTCTATCAACTACTGCCATGATGACACTCTTTCTCTCAGACTTGGGTAAACCTATGATAAAATCCATTGAAACCTCCTCCCAACGTTGGCTTGGAATGGATAAAGGTTGTAATAGACCCGGGTTCTTAATTGTTTCAACTTTATTTTGTTGGCAAACCAAACATTCTGCCACAAACTTTAGAATATATGATTTAAGGCCATCCCAAAAAAATTCCTTCTTAACCCTATGGTAAGTTCTTAAAAATCCTGAGTGCCCTCCTAAGGGAGAAGTGTGCAATTCCATAAGAATATTTTGTTTGAGTTGGGAATTCTTACACAGGTATAAGCGATCTTTGTACCATAATGAATCATTTTTCCAACTAAATGTATCAGATGTACTGGAATCTTATTGTAACATTCAAATAAATGCCCACACTTCTTCATCATTCTTCCATTCCTCCCTTGCTTTGTTTATCCAATCTGCTTGGATAATAGAAATGGCGCACAACAGTGCTTCCACATCCTCATCCTTTCTTTAGAGTGCATCTTCCACCACATTTTTCTTCCCTTTTTTGTAGATGATTTCAAAGTCATAACTCAACATCATTGTGACCCACTTTTGTTTCTCTTCAGAGGATAATCTTTGTTCTAAAAAGTATTTAAGGCTATCATGATCCGTTTTTACCTTGAAGTGTCTTCCAATTAGGTAGGGTCGCCATTTCTTAAGTGCATGGAGTATTGCCAACATTTCCTTCTCATAAATAGCTTTGTGTAAAAACTTTCCTTTGATTGGACGACTTTCAAAAGCAATGGGTCTTTCATCTTGCATTAAAATAGCACCAATTCCATTTCCTGAAGCATCACATTCCACAATAAAGGTTTTTGTGAAGTCTGGTGTAGCTAAGACTGGTGCTTAGCACATTAACTCTTTAAGATGTTCGAAGGCCTTTGTTGCTTCTGGAGTCCATGAAAATGCATCTTTCTTCAATAATGTTGTAAGAGGTGTTGCTATTCTCCCATAATTCTTAACAAACTCGTGATAATACCCTGTCAACCTGAGAAATCCTCGCAGATGCTTTATGGATGTGGGGATTTTCCATTCCTTAATGGCTTTAATTTTTGCTAGGGTCTACCTTAACTCCTTCATGAGATACAATATGACCCAAATATTCCACCTCCTAGACTCCAAAGAAACTTTTGGATCTTTTTGCATATAATTGTTTCTCCTCCAATAGTTGTAGCACCCTGTCAACATGTTCAACATGATCCTTCCAAGACTTGTTGTAGATTAGTATATCATCAAAAAATACTAACACAAATTCTCTAAGGGTTTGAAAATGGAATTCATCAAACCTTGAAATGTAGAAGGTGCATTGGTAAGGCCAAAAGGCATGACCAAAAATTCATAATGACCCTCATGAGTTCTAAATGTTGTTTTCGGAATGTCTTCAGTCTTCATTCTGATTTGATGATATCCTGAACGAAGATCCAACTTGGTGAAGTAAATTGATCCATGCAATTCATCTAGTAATTTATCAATGACAGGAATGGGAAACTTATCTTTAATAGTGAGCTTGTTGAGCTCCCTATAATCCGGACACATTCGCCATGATCCATCCTTCTTGTGCACCAATACTACTAGAGTAGAGAAAGAACTTTGACTTGGTTGAATTATACCAGCCTCTCGCATTTCTGCAACCATATGTTTAGTTTCACTCTTTTGGCATAGGGATATCTGTATGGCCTGATGTTTGGAGGAACACTTCCTGGAATCAGATGAATAGTATGATCATGATCACGTATAGGTGGGAGACCTTTGGGAGTCTGAAATACCTTGGAATTATTCTCCAAGACCTTTTGGAGGTCTAGAGAAATAGATGATTCCAATATGGGAACATCTAGAGAACATAATTGTGCAATTACACCTCTTTGTTCCTTTTTTAGAAGCTTTGTCATACTGTTAGAGCTGATTATATTTCCCGATTTCCCTACAATACCCCTTAATTCCACTTCCTTTCCTTCCACAAAATATTTCATGAAAAGTTCTTGAGAATTAAAAGCTATTGTACCCAAGGATTGTAGCCATTGGACTCCTAGTACAACATCAGCACCTCCCATTGGAATGGAAAGCATTGGGCTAGTCAAATACATATTCTCCCATGGATTGCTTGATTTTATGGCACTTTTGGGAACAATTTATTGTTCCTCCATTTGCAACCATCAGTTGACACTCTAGTGCTACATATAAGAAGCAATTAAATTCTTTTTCTACCTTACAATGAGTAAAATTGTGGGTACTTCCTTAATCAATCAACAATATTACCCTTTTCTTCTTGATTTGTCCTTCTATCTTGATGGTTTTAGGAGTGGTAATTCCCGCCAATGCATTACAAGATATGGTTGGAATCATTTATTCTTTATCTAGGCTTTGTTCCTGGAGTATTTCCTCTTCTTTTGACCTTTCTTGCTCCTTTTCTTCTTCCTCTTCACAATCTATGTAGAATAATTTATTCTCAGCACACTTATGACCTTTAGTGTATTTGCTATCACAACTGTAACAAAGCCCTTTTGCTCTTTTTTCTTCCAATTGTTGTGGTGTCACCCTAATAGGTTGTGGAAGACTAGGGGCAACAACACTTCCATCTTTATAGTTGTGAGTGGTATGCTTCCTGGTTGCCATAATTTTGCTTTCCATTTTTCTTGCTAAACCTGAATGCCTTCTCTAATGAATCAGGTTCCCAAAGGCGAACATCATGTTGGATATTATCCTTTAAAGACCCTATGAACACATCAATCCTATGCTCCTCTAAAATATCTTTTACCCTTATGTTCAATTTTTGAACTCCTCAATGTGCTCCATTATTGAACCCTTTTGTTTGAGACTTATCAATTGGCTAAAAAAAGTGTTGCTTTGTATCCTCATAATGTGTTATCAATTCTTCCATAAAAATTGCCCAAGTGATAAATTGTTTACGAGAGCAAAGCCATTGAACCATACAAACTGATTTGGTTCCAAATATAAAGTTGCAATACGTACCTTTTGTGTGTTTTGCACATTATTGAGATCGAAAAATTGCTCCATCTGTAATATCTATGTTGCGGGATCCTTGCCATCAAACTTCCTCATATCGATTTTTG
>APFE030307646.1:175800-201415 GCA_000404065.3 Pinus taeda
AAATCCATTAAAAGTCTATAATAATTACCTCGTTCATCTTCATACTATTTGAGAGTCCATACTGTCTTCATGAGTGTAGTAGCTTTTCTTACTTACATTTTGTTTCTTGTTCCATCTAACAGGTTCCTTACCTTTGTCAAGCTTATCCTTATGAGGACACTTGGCAGCATAGTGACCGACTCTTCCACAAGCAAAGAATTTGAAAGGTAACTTACATCTGAATCTTCCAGCACCCCGTTGAAGGTTCTTGACAAAGTTTGATTCTTCCTCTTCTTCTAACATATGACCTGACTCATAGTAATCTCCTTTGCCAGAAGCCTTGAATGCAGCTTCTCTCCTGTCTGATGGTCCTCCTTTCCTCATTTCGTAAGTGGTTAGAATTCTGTGTAGCTGTGACATGGTAATTTTCTGTAGATTCTCCTTTTCTTCTATTGTAGAAACTTTTGATTCAAACTTATGAGACAAAGATCTTAGAACCTTTTCAACCACAACAGCCTCTTTTATTTCTTCACTCAAGTTTATCATACAATTAACAATCTCATCTATTCGTAGGAAATAGTTAGCCACACTTTCATCATTGTACATTCTGAGATTTTCATATTGAATTATCAGGGTTTGAAGTTTTGCTCGTTTTACCTATTCATCTCCTTCATAGCTCAAAATGATCTTGTCCCATATTTCTTTTACGGTTTTATACTGCATAACCTTGACGAATTCTGATTGAGATAGACATCCTAATAGAGTATTGATAGCCTTTTCATTTGTTTCAAACTACTTCTTCTCAGCTAGATCTGTGGGAGTTGCTGATGGAAAAGTGTACCCTGTATCTATGATATCTCAGACTTCTGTACCAAGATATTGAAGATAGGGAATGACTCTTACCTTCCAATAGACGAAATTGGTCCCATTAAAAATTGGTGGCCTCATCGATGCTTCTCTCTCGTAGTTGCTCATGATGATAGATCTTCCTTCAAGCGATCAAGCTTCTTCTGAAGGACCCGCTCTAATACCAATTGTTGGAAATAATACTGAGAGGGGGGGTGAATCAGTATTATCAAATCTTTTTCAATAAAAACTTGTAGATCTGACTAATGAAACTTGTATATACCTTCCAGATTTTAATGTAATTTATTCATTAGATGTTAACCATTAATCTGTATGTCAGAACCATATAATAATAAACAGGAACAAGAAACATAAATAGTCACACCAAAGAACACCATATATAAGGTGGAAACCCAATGTGGGTGAAAACCACCTGCTGCAATATGTACCTATCTTCTTTCAATTATAAACTTCTTTTTACAATGATTTTGTACTGGTGCAGTCCTTTGCCAGTACGCAGGCTGCAACTTGCAAAGAGCTACAACCCTTTCTCGTTTTCCAGCTTCTCCTGGAAGAGAGCTACAACCCCCTTAGCTCTTGTACTAGCTAAGATACTAGTACGTAGGTGCTGACCTATAGAAGGCTACTACCTTCTCTTTCTTCCAGGGACCACGTTTCATAAATTTTCAAACTGGATCCAAAACATCAAGTACATGTGCATCACCCAATCTCCTTTAAACAAATAACTTCTCAGAATACAGTAACCAGAAAATGACACTAGTAACCAGACACCAATTTAAACCCAAATCTCTGCAGAAACAGATAAAAGACAGCTAAAATATATTTCAGGAAAGGCCAGCAACTTGACCGAAGGAAACCTGCGGATATCCGTGTTGAGTATACGACCAAAGTCCCACATTGACTAGAAGTGGGGAGGATCATGGGTATATAAGGATGGACAAATATCTCCATTGGTATGAGGCCTTTTGGGGTATGTCCAAAAGCAAATCAATGAGGGCTTAGGCCCAAAGTGGACAATATCATATCATTGTGGAGATATGTGGTGTCCGGAATCCTTACAAGTGGTATCAGAGCCATGCTCCGAAGTTAGCCAAGTGGATGAATCCTCAGAATGCCGAATGAAGGTGGTGGGCCCCAATAATATCACGATGGGATCCGTGGATGAGCTCGGCAGGCGGTGTGCTCCAGATTCTTCATGGACGTGTCCTGGTCCCAACACGGTGAAGAGGAGTTGACCTGGGATAGAGTAAGCTCTCAAGGCAGGTGGTGTTTGATGTAAGGCGTGCGCTTCCAACGCATTGGAGCGGAGAATCCTGGTTGGTCGAGAGTGGACGGATGGATAATCGTTTGAGGGGAGGCTCGATGGTCCTTTTTTCGAGGGGAGGATTGTTGGGTATACAACCAAAGTCCCACATTGACTAGAAGTGGGGAGGATCATGGGTATATAAGGATGGACAAATATCTCCATTGGTATGAGGCCTTTTGGGGTATGTCCAAAAGCAAATCCATGAGGGCTTAGGCCCAAAGTGGACAATATCATACCATTGTGGAGATATGTGGTGTCCAGAGTTCTTACAAGATTGTTGGGTATACGACCAAAGTCCCACATTGACTAGAAGTGGGGAGGATCATGGGTATAT
Organism: Pinus taeda; assembly: GCA_000404065.3. Taxonomy (NCBI): domain Eukaryota; kingdom Viridiplantae; phylum Streptophyta; class Pinopsida; order Pinales; family Pinaceae; genus Pinus; species Pinus taeda. Next base: position 178,287 of record APFE030307646.1, read on the forward strand.
AAGGATGGACAAATATCTCCATTGGTATGAGGCCTTTTGGGGTATGTCCAAAAGAAAATCCATGAGGGCTTAGGCCCAAAGTGGACAATATCATACCATTGTGGAGATATGTGGTGTCCAGAGTTCTTATAAGTGGTATCGGAGCCATGCCCCGAAATTAGCCAAGTGGATGAATCCTCGGAATGCCGAACGAAGGTGGTGGGCCCCGGTAATATCACGATGGGATCCGTGGATGAGCTCGGCAGGCGGTGTGCTCCGGATTCTTCATGGACGTGTCCTGGTCCCAACACGGTGAAGAGGAGTTGACCTGGGATAGAGCAAGCTCTCCAGGCAAGTGGTGTTCCATGTAAGGCGTGCACTTCCAACTCATTGGAGCTGAGAATCCTGGTTGGTCGAGAGTGGACGGATGGATAATCGTTTGAGGGGAGGCTCGATGGTCCTTTGTTCGAGGGGAGGATTGTTGGGTATACGACCAAAGTCCCACATTGACTAGAAGTGGGGGGGATCATGGGTATATAAGGATGGACAAATATCTCCATTGGTATGAGGCCTTTTGGGGTAAGTCCAAAAGCAAATCCATGAGGGCTTAGGCCCAAAGTGGACAATATCATATCATTGTGGAGATATGTGGTGTCCGGAATCCTTACAATCCGCACTTCTGCCGTGACAAGTCTGCGCAACTCCACACCTACACTGTCTACTGTTGAGCGCACCTTCGCACCTGCTCCGTTGATTCAACTGCGCACCTTCGTAACTGCTTCTTCTCTGGTGCTGCACACCTCCGCACCTGCTCCGTCGATTCAACTGCGCACCTTCGTACCTGCTTCTTCTCTGGTGCTGCGCACCTCCGCACTGCGCCGTTGCCGCTCCTGCGCACCTCCAGATTTAGACAGTTTATCAGTTCTCAAACATACCCCAGACTGTTGAAATCACAGATCCGTTCATGCGTCAAAGGGATCCCAACTCTTCAGTAGATCTGACTTATAATGCTCCAGTTTCTCCTTGATTCAGATTCAACTATGTCTCACCAACCGATTATCAGAAATTCAGATCTTGCTCTTCTTAAGATTTTCAACACTTGTGTTTTTCCAACTAATCTCCTTTCCCTGTTATAGTCAATACCTTACTCAAACCATGGATCAAAACCATTGAGAAACAATACCACGGACCCAATACTTGGGTTCAACTCTCTTGGATGCAATACCATAGACCAAAACCATAGGATCAAAAACTGTCGGACTAATACCATGAACCAACCATAAGATTTCCCATGTGCGTGCACTTTTCTCTGCATGAAAGTGCGTGAAAGTGCGTGAACTTTTCTCTGCATGAACATCTGTGAACTTTAAGTTCGCACCTTTTGTGCGGGAGACCTACAAACATATCCACACCTTTTCAACGGTTCTCCTACGCAACTTGCCGATGACCGCATCTTTTGATTTGTGCACCTGCGGAACCAGAAAATAACTTTGCTGCACTCTAATTTATCGTATAAGATGAGTGGGTTTCCATCACGTACAACATATGTATCATAATGCCAACATTGCCCTCTTTCTGTACCTTCTTATGAAATTTCAATCCGATTCTCGGAGAGAAAGTTATGACGATTTTCCCCTGGTCACTTGTTTTGAATGTAATTCAAGAGTCTGCAAAAAGACCAACTTCCTCATATCATATCTCCCCAAATATAGCGCGTAAAGCTCTGAAATTCATACCTGAGGTCTAGTGTGATTTCATATCAAATGGTTTTTTTTTTTTTTTTCCAGTTCTGAAACACCACAAAAAAATGTTATAGCGAAAATTCCATGATGACCTATTTGGAGTAGTGAAACCCTAGAATCCAAAGCTCTAATACCAAATGTTATGAAACCAGCTCACAAAAATATAGAAAAGATAGATCAATGCCTTTGAATTCAACCTATTCAAGGGGCCAACCTCATTTACATTACACAAATGAATGATTCTTTGATGATTCAAATGACAAAACCTGCTTTCTATATATAGGAGTCTAAGGAGTCACAATATAACCCAACCGACCTAACAATAATAATATAAAGGACAAAAATAAATATAGAGGGATTCTATGGGGCACAGTAATAACAATATGGGGACAATAAGGGCACAACAATATTAATAAGGGATACAACTACAATAGTAAAAGGGTAACCACTAGTATTATAGGGACCTAACAATCCAATACCATGGCACAATAATAACAATATGGGGACAAGATGGGCAGAACAATATTAATAAGGGAAACAACTACAATAGTAATGGGGTAATCACTAGTATTATAGGGACCTAACAATCCAATACCATGGATAGAAAACCTCCGGGTCCAAAACCATGTGCGAAAATCATGCAAAACCATAGGTGGATCCGCCCATCCTAACATAGGGTCCAAAACCAAATTTTCAGGAATGCTATCCCAGACCCCATAAAGTGGGGTTACGGGTATGCCTCAAACCCCTTGTGACCCTCCCCCCCCCGCTACACAATCGGTGCAATGAAGGGGGGCTCCACCCCCCTTCTAAACCCCCGGTTAACTATGTGGGCTAGTCATGGAAAAAATATAAGACAACCCAACATTCTCCCACTTGTTGTTTTGTTTCCAGAGGGGGCCACAAGAAAGCTTAGTCATTTTTTCAGCCCTGAAATGCCCATTGTTTCTCTACACCAAGAGAACTTCTTATAGTTCACAGATTTTGTCAATGCATTTGCAGTATTCTTCAAAGTGTCAACCTTTACCAGCAACACCTTTTTGCCTTCTATCATATCCCTCACAAAGTGATACTGAACATCAATGTGCTTTTTCTTTGAATGATATGCAGGGTTCTTTGCCAAGAAAATTGCACTTTGGCTGTCACAATCTATCCTTATAGCTTTCTGTACTAACCCCATACTTGAACACAATCTGTGCAACCAAACTACTTTCTTGCTTGCATGAGTGGCTACAATGTATTCTGCCTCTATAGTTGATAGTGCCACTACATATTGTTTCTTACTCATCCAACTAACTGCACCTCAAATAGGCTAAGCACATGCCCACTTGTAGATCTTCTCTGATCTAGATCTCCAACCCAATCTGCATCAACAAAGCCATGGATATCCAACACTCTGTCCAATCCTGATCTTCCTTGGTAGCACAAACCATAATCACTAGTGCCACGTAAATACTTGAGAACCCGCTTGACTGTTGCCCAATGCTCCTTCCCTAGTTTTGACATAAACCTGCTCAATACCTCCACTACATGTGCAATGTCTGGTCTAGTACAGACCATTGAATACATCAGGCTACCAATTGCACTTGCATATGGAACACGAGACATGTCCTCTTCCTCTTCTTGTGTTTTCGGACACTGTTTAGCAGATAACCTCACACCTATAGTAATAGGAACCTTTACTGGTTTACTATCCTGCATATTAAACCTCTACAATATTGTCTCAACATACTTCCTCTAGTTTAACCAGAGCTTCCTCTGTGCCAAATCTCTTTTAGTTTCCATGCCTAAAATATAGTTTGCAGCACCAAGATCTTTCATGTCAAATTTGGAGGACAATTGGGTCTTCAAATCCTAGATAATTTCTTTGTCATTTCCAACCAGCAACATATCAGCCACATACAAGACCAGATAAATAACACGGTCACCAATTAATTTAAAATACACACAGTGATCTACTTTGCTTCTGGTGAAGCCAAGTCCCCATATAAATGTATCAAATTTCTGATACCACATCCTTGGTGACTGTTTTAACCCATACAGATACTTCTTTAATTTGCATACCAGTTCCTTCTTACCCTTCACCGCAAAGCTTTCAGGTTGCTTCATGTAGATTTCCTCTTCTAGATCCCTATGAAGAAATGTTGTCTTCATATCCATCTTTTCTACCTCAAAATCAAAAGCAGCAACAATAGATAAAAGTAATCTAATAGAAATTACCTTGGCAACAGGAGAAAAAATATCACCAAAATAAATTCTAGGCACCTGGGAATAACCTTTTGCTACCAACGGAGCTTTGTATTTTCTCCACCTTTCTTTCTATATTTGTCTTCTTCTTGAACACCCATTTGCTACCAATGGGTTTCCTTCCAGCCAACAACTCTACTAGATCGCAAGCCTCATTTTTTTGCAAAGATGCCATTTCATCAACCATGGCCTCTTTCCAAAGTTTGCCATCCTCTGAATCTACTACTTCCTTCACAATTCTGGGATCATCATCGGTAATAGATAAAGCAAAATTTGAAAAAAAATCAGATGGACTATACCTTTCTAGTTGCCTTCTTTCTCAAACTGATATTCTCACACCTGAAGTTTGTCGCTCTTCATCTTCTGATTCCTCCTCTGTTGTAGAGGCTGATTCTTCCTCCTTAACCTCAAAATCTATCTTCTTAGGTTCCTTTGGTTGGACTTCATGTTTAATAACATGTTTTACCTCTCTAAACACCACATCTCAGTTGTACGCAACCTTCCATGTGATTGGGTTCCGAAGATTATACCCCTTTAAACCATCCTTATACCCAATAAAGATGCACTTTTCAGATTTGCTATCCAACTTGGTTCATTTCTTCTTTGGAACATGTACATATGCATCACATCCAAATACTCTCAGATGTGAAAGAGAGGGTCTCTTACCAGTCCATACCTCTTGTGGAGTCTTATCCTCCAATGCTGATGAAGGTGACCTGTTGACCAAGTAACATGTAGTATCCACCGCCTCTGCCCAGAATTCTTGTCCTAACTCAACACCACTGAGCATGCTTCTTGTCCTTTCCATCAACGTCTTATTCATTCTTTCTACAACTCCATTTTGCTGAGGTGTATATGGAGTAGTCTTCTGTCGTGCTATACCACACTTTTTACAGAATTCTTCAAATTCCTTGCTGCAAAACTCTCCACCATTATCTATCCTTAGCACCTTTACCTTCTTCTTTGTCTGATTTTCCACGAGAGCCTTAAATTCTTTAAACTTGTCAAAGGATTAAGATTTCTTCTTAAGGAAATATATCCATGTATTCCTTGAGAAGTCATCTGTAAATGATACATAATACACAGACTTACCTAGTGATGGAACCTTCATGGGTCCAAACACATCACTGTGGACAAGTTCTAATATTTGTTTCGCCCTCTTACTACCACAGGGGAAACTCACCCGATTATGCTTCCCATATACACAATTTTCACAGAAATCAAAATCCAGAGAGCTATTACTCATACCTTCTACCATACCTTTACCATGAAGTATTCGAAAGTCCTTCTCTCTAATATGTCCAAGCCTTTGATGCCACAACATGGTCTTTTCTCTAGAGACCACTAGATTTTCTGCTCCACTTTCAGGAACCATAGAACTATTGCACCCATCAATAATAGTGCTACCTTGTAGCTTGTACAGAGCTCCAATTTGAACTCTCCGCATCAATACCAGTGCTTCCCAAACCATTTTGCAGGTATCCTTCTCGAACACTATTTGTACACCTGCATCATCCAACTTGCTTAAAGAAATCAGATTTTTGGCTAATGCAAGAATATGCAGAACACCCAGAAGTATTCTAACCCTTCCACCTTGCAACTTCAACTTTACTTTTTCACAACCAACGATTCTAGCCTTCCAGTCATCCCCCAAGAAGACATCACCACCATCATATTTCTCATACTCATATAACCACTCTCTATGAGGAGTGAAGTGAAAGGATGCACCCGAGTCAATTAACCATACCTCATGATCTACATGTGTACTTGAAGAAGCCAAGTACACATCCCCACCTTCATCTGAGGTGGTTTTCACCTCTACAGAAGGAGCATCATCAGATCCCTTTCCTTTATCAGGAGCTTTAGATTTACAATCCCTTTTGTAGTGCCCTTCCTTTCCACATTTCCAATACACCACCTTTACAGTTTTTCCTGAACACTTAGATCTCCCTCTCGATGACTTATTTTTGTTTCTGTTCTGGGACCGTCCTCTTATAGACAAGGCATCACTATTCTGGCTCTCCATATTTTTCCGTTTCATCTCCTCTGTCAGCAAGGATGAGACTATTTCATCAAACTGCAAGGTAGTTGCATTGCTACTATTGCAATAACCAGACTATCCCATGAATCTTGTAGAGAACACAACAAACTGATGCACTTATCTTCATCTAAAATTTTAATATCAATAGATGCTAACTGACTTACCACAGTCTCCATCTTTCATCCTTAGGTTATACAACTTTTTCTGTAGGAACAGTTTATTCACCAGAGACTTAGATTGGTACAAAGTCCCTCACTTGTCCCACAAAGCCTTCGTCGTAACTTCCCCTAATACATTCAACAATACTGAATCTAAGACACACAATCGTATTGTGCTCTTTGCCTTCCGATCTAACTTCTTCCATTCTTCATCGTACACTCTTGTTGGTTTAGTACCCGGATCTACCGCAATCCATTGATCTTTATCCACCAACAGATCCTCCATCTTGAGTTTCCACAACTCAAAAATCTAACCATTAAATTTCTCGATCTCTATCTTTCCACTGCTCACCATCTTCTTTCACCACCAGAATCAATCTCGTAGATCTCTCACTGAACAAGGTCTACCACAAGCCCAAGTGAAACCCCTCAGAAATTACATGCATACAAATTCTAAAACACAGAAAATAAACAATGTGAGAGCATAACACATAAAACACATATACACCGAGATTTTCCCCTGGACCCCAAAACTGGGACTACCAGCTTGATTTTTCATTATGTTCCTTTCAATGTTACAATACATATTTATACATGTCAAATCATCCAATACCATGGACCGAAAACCATCACGTCCAAAACTATGTGCAAAAATCATGCACAAAACCATAGGTGGGTCCACCCATCCTAACATAGGGCCCAAAACCAAAATTTTCTATGGCGCTACCCCAGACCCCATAAAGTGGGTTTATGGGTACGCCTCAAACCCCCTGTGACCCTCCCCACTGCTACACAATCAGCACAACAAAGGGGGGCTCCATCCCCAGTCTAACCCCCCGATTAACTACGTGGGCTAATCGTGGAAAGAATATAACACAACCCAACACTACAACCCAAGACTCAGACTTACAGACTCAGAGCGAATATCACCTTCAAAAAACCCATAATAATCTAGAACAAACTTAAAACTAAATGCCTTCTACACTTAGAGCCCCACTCTATTTATACATTTCCATGGTCCGCGGACCATGGGTAGGCCAACACATTCTATATTAAATTACAATATTTTAGGGTGGACAACCCTAGAGTCTTGCACTCCGCGCCTAAATTTTGTGGGATATTTACATTACAATGACCAAACTCAGTCTCTAAGCCCCAAAAATCCACTTATGGGGAGATCCGCTGCCCAACAGGTCCCCAACACAATCAACATGACTTGTCCCAAGTCACTTGGCTGGTGCGATGATCTTTGCTCGGAGTCCATCAACTTATGTGCTTCACAGAAATCTACCACACATTTCGCCACTATCCGCTGTATCAATTATGCATGACTCTCTGATGCATCGTTGTTAGAGGCACCCTCTTGCCTTTGCGCATATGTATCCTGCATCTGGGCCAGCATCCCCTCGATCGTGGAGGTAACCATGAATGCTTCCTCGAGCCAAGGCTAGAGCATTCTTTAAGCATTTCTTCTTTCTGACATGCGGCGTCCACCTGTGTCTTTAGAGCCTAGGCCTCCCTCATCCTTGCCAGTTGTTGAGTAAGGGCAACTTTCTGCATGGTTCCTCGAACATTGTCATAGGCCTGCTGCAATTCTCGCGCTTCTATCTCCAACTGTTGTAGTGTTGGGTCCTCCTGTAGTGAACTGATCATGAAGAGGGACTGGTCCAACAATCCAGTGCAGTCCTGTACAATGTGCTCCATCTCTTGCAACCCCGATTGAATGGCACGGTGGCATTACTCTCTGACTTCCAGGGGTGTAGAGGGTTGTGCCTTCATTCGCAGCTCCACGATCTACAAGTTTAGCTCCAACTAGACCTTCGCGGCCTCCTCATGAGTCTTGCGGACTCCAGATGCCAGTCGGTGAATTTTTTCGGTGGTGGGGAGTGCCGCCAGAACGTCCAAATCTGGAATGCTGCTACAAGCCTCTTCCACTGCCTATTTGAATCCTTGGTTTTGGGCGACCAGGCTGTCGTGTTGCAGGCTGAGTTGGTATAAATTTACCTTCTACTCGCTCAAGACTTGGAGAGTGCGGCCCTCCCTGATGCGAAGCTCAACAGTTACCCCATGCTGCAGCTGGTATAGGGTTTCTCTGGGAGGGGCACCAAATTCAACCCCCAGCCCCTCATGTCACCTTCAGCTTCTGCTACGACGACGCCTTTTGGTAACACCAGAGTGTTTGTTGTGTGGGTGTGCAACATCTGCTTAGCTTCGACTGCACCTTCCGCAAGGTGCAGTGTCATCACTCCTGGCAGTCGCACTTGTAGTGCCTGCAACTATACTCTGAAGACCCCCAACACAGTGGTCTACTCCATCATCAACTCTTCCAGAGCATCCTTAGTGACATCAAAAACTCATTCGCCACTGTCAAGAAGGGCTCCCTCAGAGGTCTTCATTGTCTTTGTCTTCTTTCGTGCGGTTGGCTTTTCCTGGACGCGCGACCTCTTGAGTTGGGTCAATATTGTTATACGTTCCTCTGCCTCATCCTCCCCCTGTATGTCCTGCTCTATGGACATATCCTGACCTTCCTTAGTTTCTTTGGTGGGCACGGTGGTGGGTTCTGTCATCTGTGTTGTCGTTGCTGCCTCATCTGCCTTCTGCTGCGTGGCTGCTTCTTGCCCCTGGTGCTTTCTCTCCACCAGCTTCATGATGTGCAACTTGGTCTCCCTCTTTCACTGCTATACTGCGATCTTTTCCAGTTCTGCCAAGTCCGGAGCGCGCCACTCTAGAGACCATGCTGCCATTACATCGAAAATTGCATCATCCGTTGCAATGAATGGAAGCTTCACCCACATTTGGGTTGGATCCTTTCGCACCCAAATATACACATTATGCATATCCGCCTTGAATTTTGTCGTGCTTGTACACTGTTGTATATTGTCGGGGAAAAACATGGCCTGCGGTGGATCCAAGTTTGGATGCTCACCTCCATGAACGTCCAAAACACCTTGATCTCGTGAACCCTTGTCATGTCTTTCGTTGCCCAAAGCGACGTGTACCTCACGGCTTTAGGTAGGTTCCTCTCAATGGTGGGAAATTGGCTGTCCTTCGACAACTCCCTTGCAACCAACAGGATGGATAAGAGTAACCACATGTAGTGGAATTTCTTACCCTACTCTTGGGCCTCCTGACAATTTGTCAAAAATTCATCACAGAGAAACTGCGGCCAGTTGAACTGGACCCCCTCTGCACATTGCTCCGCTAATGTAATCACAGATGCTGGCACCTCATTTGCGAGGCATTTCCTCATGATATTTTCGGCCAGTAGGTGGTGAAACGCACCCCTTTGTCCTTGATGCTTGCTATTATATACCCTCACTTCCTCTTCTCCAGCTTATATTTGGCCTTCATCACTTCTGCAAGGGCCAAGTCGCCACTCTCTCCTGCTATGGCTGCGGGATTGTTTCCTTTACTGGGTAGCTGAGAAATTCGGTGAATTAAGTTGGTTGTGATAGGAATCTGCTCCTCCAACCAAAGATACCCATCATGTACTTGACAAAATAGCTGCTGAATGACAAAGATCGTGACAGACACGTGGTGGTAGTGTGGTATCCACCACAGATGTAGTAACCCAGTCTTCTCCACACCGCGTAACCATTTCTGTTACAATAATTGCTCTGCGACCAGATATGGAAACTTCTCGCTGCCCGCAAGGTCCCAGTCTTCGAACTTATAGTAGGTACCCTTCCCAGCGATGGACCTTCAAACCTTAGTTCATCCGGAAGAAGTGGGGTCTGGAGCGCACTCCTCGTGGCCTCCAGGTCCTTCGATATCTTGGTTGTCCCTTTCAATGGGGGGATGTAGGGGGGTAACATTATTTCTGAAGGTACTTGGGAAACATTCTCTGCCTCATTGTCTTGCGCTTCAATTTGGGCAATCAGGGCTTGCAAATATTCCTCTTCCTCTTCTATTTCAATGGTGACAACTTTAGCCTTCTCTGACATTGACAATTTACTAACTCGTGGGTTCCATGGTGATACCCGGACTGGCCCCATTGGTTGCTTTCTTTTCTATGGTCGCGGTGTGCGTGGGGACTTTGGAACCTCTAGTGCATTTGCTGCCTCTCCAGGCTCCTCCTGGGTCACATGGGGCTCTGGGGTAACTTCTACGAATCACACTCTGGTTCTCACAGCCATCATCATTTCTACACTAGATTAGTTTGGTTGCATACTCATGGGTGGCAAGGTAGCTTGGTTCTCAATGCTCTGTACTGGCTTAAATCTCAAATGACCAAGTGTTGCCTTGAGGCTACCCCAAGGGATTTTATAGTAACGGTTGAATTCGAATTCGACCATTCCCTCCACTTCTGAGTCATTAATACCTTCTTGGTGGAAGATTGTCATGAATCTAGCTTTTAATTCTGATCTTAATTGCCCACTGCCCATTCCTTTCTGCCGTAAATTGGGCCTCTTTTCATGAACAGTGACATTAATGGTCACTTCCCAGCCTACCCACGTAGCAGCGCAGCCTCTTATGCACGACCGCGATCCCTGTGACTTCTTGGCCTTGCGTGGAACTGCCTTCCCGTGCAGCTCTCCTATAGACTCGTTTATAGTCCCACACCTTCTTTCAACTTCTTGGAGCACTGAGACTGTGCTTCTTACAAATAATCAGGTGGTCGCACCCCCGGTGTGAAGCTTCAATTTTCCTGCTAGCCCGAGCCATGGGCACCCATCAAATACCCATGCGTCCATTAATGTGTCGCGTTCTTTGTTGTATGGTACACTCCCTTGTTTAGTAAGGTGCAGTCACAGCCATGTTACCAGGGTCGCAACTCCTTCTAATGCAGTAGTAGGGCTAGCTAGACTGGGCCCCATCATGCTTAGTTTCTCGCGACCTACTTTCACGACTTCGGTGTCTAGTTCACTGATTTCCTTGTCCAATGTCATGCTTTTCTTCCTTAGTCGTACCCAATATTCATCGAGTTTATGAAGTTTCAATCTTCCTTTCCGAATGGCTTCCTGTAACTGCTTAATTCCTTTACCCAGGTCCTTGCATCCTGCCCCAACTACAAGAGCTTTGGTCTGAGGATTCTTTGTTGCTCTCCTGGATTCCTCTCCTCTTGTCAGTGTTGGGGGTATTTCTGCACTCTGGTTTTTGCTTATGGTCTTATAGGCCCATCGAACCATTGGTACGCACGGGTCCCAGTTAGTTCGTCTCACCTGGTGAACTCTGTTCATGACTCTGCATAGCTTTATGAAGGTTATGACATGGAATGTTGGTCACTCTTCCTGCTATCGCGTCAACTTCTAATTTTCGATCCTCAGTATAAGACGTGCTTGCATAGCACACGACTGCACCCATTGACCCGAGTGGGCATGCAGATTGTTTCTTCCCAGCTATCCGAATCACATTTGATGCTGGGGACTTCCAAACCGTAAGAACATCTGTCTTCTACATTCATGCTAGTTCCCCATAGTCTTCTAATGTGTATTCCACCATCATGCAGGTGTCGCACACAATGCCCATTCCGTCGCACCGTAACGCTGTTGTTCTAGTACCACCCTTTCAAATTTGTGTAAGAATTCGTCCACTCCTGTTAACCCATCATATGTTGGCAGTTCCCTTGCTTCGATCATCACACACAATAGTGATCTAATCATCATGTTGCAATTTAGCGTTGTTAATTCGTGCAACTGATTCTGCTAGCATTCTATCTCCTCCTCTGAATCCTAAGTACAGGACCTGTTGCACTCCCATGAGAGTCTCCCATCTGCTGTTGGGTTCACCTAATCCTAGTCTTGCGCCGTTATCAACTAAATGCAATCCAGCTCATCGTCACTGTCATTGTCGCATATAGGTTTGTTGTAGCGTGCACCTTCAGCCAGATCTAGCGGAACTACTACATGAAGGGATTTTTTCTCGAATATCATCTTCCTCTTCTTTAGATTGATGACTCCATTCATATCTATTGCCCAGTCGATTCCTAACAACGTGGGATAAGGATTGCTGTCATTGACAATTTCTATCACTTCAAATTCTGTTTGTGTGCTCGCACCTTCAATGTCAATTGTCACTCCCTACAACCTTCCCATGGGCATGATCTTCTATTGGTTCACCATTCATAATTGAATAGGGGACCATTGTAATGTGGGCCTGCCCATGAGCTCCCAAGTTTGCTTACGTAACACATTTGCATTCGACCCCAGGTCCAGGATAACCTGATCCATTTCGTATTCACCAATCTTCGTCGTCAATCTCATCTCTCTCCCTGTGCGCAATGTATGTTTTCCCAACATCCAAACTACGCATGGTTCACCTGATCCTGTGTATCATGTGATCAACTCTTGTAATCCTTTAACTGCCTTATTATCAAGCAACAGCTTCATGCAGGACTCCAAAAAGGTAGTAAGCATGGAAGGATCCATCCCCAACTCTGGTTGGTCCTTACTACTTGAAGTGGAGGCTCCCATGAAGCTCTTCTTAGCTTCCATAAACGTCTCCTTTGCGCGTTCCAAGTCAAACTCAGGTTCCTTTGTAGGGGCCTTGCGAACCCATGTGTCTTCCTTGGGCTTCTTCCCCTTCTCTTCCCCTATGGTCGCACTGCTTCTGAGCACCATGTTGACATTGGGGTCTTCTTCGTGTGGTTCAGACCTCATCATTTGAATATTCTCCATAGGATTAGGCTGAAGTACCCCTTTCTCGTGCATCTGTGCGATCAACATGGGACAATATACTACTTCATGATCGAATTGAGCATAGTATGAACAAGATAGTCTCGTTGGGTTGGTGCAATCACGAATGTAGTGCCCCAGTCCACCGCAATTGTAACAAATTAACTATCCTCGACCCCTTCCTCACCCCATTCCTCCTCATCTTTGACATCTCCCTTGAAATCCACCGTGCGCCATCCCCGCAGGTGGGTCAAGGCCTCGCATTATTGTCTACATTCTATATGCTGGGGTCCACTCCATCACTAACTTGTAGCTGCGACAAGTACACTTGTCGTGGCCCGTCGATCTACAAAATTTGCAAAACAGCTACTGGGGAGTTTGAGTATACTTCTACAACAAATGACAATTGTCTGACATGTGTTTTCCTCCTATATGACAGATCGTGCACCATAGCGAGGGTGTCACACTCGGCCCTGCTTGTACCTCCGATCTCAATGGCATTGGCCCCCCTCCTGCCAAGTAGTTCGCGAATACGAGACAATGATCCTTGTCGTGACCCTGACCTTTACATTTTATACACCATATTTCTTCGTGCACCTCTAGTTGCGGTGCCCTATCTTCCTTCACACTATGCATCTCCAAGTATAAGTTCTGTATTGGCACGTGGATTTGTTGAACTCCCAACCCAGGATCTTGTATTGGAGTCTCATGCAACCTCATCGCCATCTCCAATGCTTCAGCTTGGGTTGAAAGCTTCTATTGTGACAGCGCCGTCCTCAGGTGCGGTGTAAAGGATGCCATAAACCATGCACAGTGTTACACATCTATGAGCATCATATTAGCCTCGTGAATCGTACTTTTCAGTCGTTGATCCAGATCCCAGGGGGTCTCACCTGGGAGCATCGCGATTTCTTTGAACCCAATGATTGACTGTGTCTCAAATTTCGGCCTGCTAAATTCTCTATTCAACACATTTTGGATCTCTGCTATCTCTGCGTTTGGGTGATCACTAGAGTGTTTGATATACCACATCAATGCGCGATCCTGTAGCGTGCTCACCAATGTAGCCTTCTTGATGTTATCATTCGTAACCCCTTATGCTTCCCATACTGTTCTCACCATGAACCAGAACTGTTTTAGGTCCTCATTTCCTACCTTTATGAATACGGGTAGCTTGATCATGTTAGCCATGTTGAGCTACGGGGTTAGTGGAGGTGGAGAGGGTGAAGATGGAGGTGAGGGAGGTGAAGTGGGCGATGGCATGGATAGGGGTGGTAATTGCAAAGTTCGCTGCTTTATCAACCGGACCGCACTTCTCGGGGAGAACCGAGCAAGCTCCTCCTCGCTTTCCCACGAAGGTGAAATCAGGGGACTGTTCTCTAATCCCTCGCTACCTTTGTAGATATTTCCACTATGCGTTGTCCCAAACATTAATGTATTCACATAACCCTCTTTTCACATAACAACATCTTAATCCAAGTGTTTAATGACTTAATGTACTTACCTCGCGATCCCTTGAGAAACCATCGCTCTGCTTCACTGTAACTCACAGTTATGTCAATCACAATCTCAATGATGAATCCTCCTAGTATCTGGTCGAGCCAGTGGTCCACAACCCTCACGATCTTGTCCTTTGATGCCTCTAACCTGTGCACTAACTCCGGAGTCCACATTATCGGTTGGTCGAGCTTATATCTTCCTTGGCTATTGGCTAATCTTGCAATACAATCATACAATTCTGCTGGAAAGGATGCAAAGAAAGTCTCGTGGATTTCCTTATATACATAGCAATCCAACCACCTTTTCTCAGACAGCTGCGGAGTTCAGTTTTCCTGTGTTGCGAACTCGTGAATCTGATCCAACCACTCTTCAATTTCTTTCTTCGTCGAGTTCCAGTGTTCCGACTTTAGACATTCCTTAGGCATATCCCAGTCCCGGCAATGGAACCATTTGTTGGCTTGTTGGGGCCTAACCCAGGTTCAAAAGTTTTTTAGCCAAACAAATCCTGAAACTACCGGCCCTTTCAACAACAGTCTGCGGAGTGCAGACTGAGGTCTCACTCGAGGTAGGATGGGAGGGTGTTGGAACCAGTTTTCTACACCCTAGGGATGTCTTGATGAGGTCTGGAATGGTCGCAAACCAATCCTGCGCACTTGCGTTGCTCTGCGGAGCTGTTTGAACTTTGCGTAGCTCTGTATAGAGTGCAAGGAGGGCTGCCTAGATCTGTTACCCTTACGGTGTTATTATTATAGATCTGACTTAATTTTGTGGGCCCAATATTCTTATTTACTCATTTAACATTTATAACTAGTGTGCATAATCATAAACTGTAAAGAGATGCAAGGATACAACCGAAACATAAGCGCACAGATCAACTACACAATATTCCAAAATCAACTTATCTTTTATTAACCTTCTGTTCCAGTACAATCCAATTCCACCCTACACACTCAGCTGTAGGGGTCCGCGCACCCAGTTGCGGACTCTACCAGGCCTTTGCGCACACAGCTGCAAAGCCTCTTCCCACTCCTACAACCCAAGACTTGGACTTATAGGCTCAGAGTGAATATCGCCTTCAAAACCCCATAATAATCCAGAACAAACTTAAAACCGAATTGTCTTCTACACTTAGAGCCTCGCTCTATTCTGACACATTCTATATTAAATTACAATATTTTAGGGCAGACAACTCTAA
This sequence comes from Pinus taeda, assembly GCA_000404065.3. Classification (NCBI taxonomy): domain Eukaryota; kingdom Viridiplantae; phylum Streptophyta; class Pinopsida; order Pinales; family Pinaceae; genus Pinus; species Pinus taeda. The sequence goes on from APFE030307646.1 coordinate 193,763, forward strand.
ACTCTCACGCTCCATGCTCGCATTTTGCAAGATCTTTACATTACATTGACCATACTCGGGCTCTAAGCCCCAAAGATCCGCTTATGGGGGGATCCACTACCCAATAAATTTTGTAAAAAATGGAATGTAATTAGAATTGGGAAAATGCATTTTTTCAAATCAATATTCATTCCATTGGGAACAAAGTCTCAAATAGAAGAACACAACATCTTAAGGTGGTAGGCAATTAATATTAATATTAATAATGAACATAAACATCTTTGTTTGCCAAAATGAGGGAAAAAAACTTGCATGTGCATAATTAGACCAATACAAATAACCTATAAAGATATATGCTTGTAAAAATGATTCTTTCAACGAACTAATAAATAATAAATACATAGATATTAGAATAAGTTATAGCAAATTGAAATATTTAACACAGATGAATTTCAAATGTAGTGGTATAAACAAGAAAATAATAGAGATGAAATTAAAAAAAAAAAGCATAATACATAATATAGAAAGAAAATAAGGTGAATTCAATGAATGGTTCCCTTAATCAAAAGTTACAAAAATGGCCTTTTGATAACCGGTATCCTATTGACAAATCCTCTTTATTTGATGCATTTCCCATCTTCAAATGTTTGCTTTTATTTTATTTGGTGAATAGAAGAATGCAAACCTCCTTCTAATTCATGAATATAGTCTTGATAGAGATTTCTTAGAATAAAATAGCATTAGTTTAATTATTCTTCCACTCTCATAAAACTTTGTCCTAGACTATGTTATTGATTAGAATTTGTGTTTTCACTTACCCTCAGCCTTGTTTACCCTTTGCATGTTGTGTTGTCTCATTATCCACTACCACCGTCCTGGATTTTATAAAAATATTGTTATTATTCAATCGGATTTTATTTGAAATGGAAAATGTCAATGAAATGATTTATTTCGAGTCAATCACGAATTAATGGTTATCGTGATCTTCTCTCAATGGAAGATGAGATAAATTCCACTTATTATGCATTTTATCTTATTTCCATAGCTAAGCGTAAAATAAACATTTTGTGTTGATGAAAATGGCATTTTCTACTTATCCAATCAATAGCTCATCTCTATTACTCTTGTGCCGATACACTTTGAGGTTTCAAATGCTATACATATTGAAAGACAAAATGGAAAGGAATATTTCATTATATAGCTCTGTCATCATACTACTAGAAACTTTGTTTTAAAAACTTGTTTACCTTCCGCACCTGACCACACATGTATCCCAATTATATTCATATTTGGGGAATAAAGAGAATGGTTTCAAAATACTACCAAGGTGTACCAAAATAAACAAGGAAATGACACATTATGTCCCAACAAAATACTACCAAGGTGTACCAAAATACACAAGGAAATGACACATTATGTCCCAACAAAATTGGTAATTTGGATTAATTTTGTTCCCACCCATTTGAATTAATTTACCACTTTCTTTCCCAAAAAAATATTATAATTTCTTTATATAAAACTTTATAAACCATAGTCTTAAGAGTTAGTTTAGTTGGTCAAAATCAGTGCCTCGTCATCGGGAGGTCACAGGGTCCATTCTCCCCAAAGCCCTTAGAGTCAGGGCTAGCTAGTGGGCTGCGGGGCTAGATTCCTTTCGGGGTCGATCAGCCCAAATTTTTCCGTGAACGTAGCGCCACCCGTTGACTAGGATGTCCATGAACTATAGCTAAAAACAATTTTTTTTTTTTTATAGAGCATGGGTATTATATTGACCCTAGCACTTGGTTTTAGCCTTTAGGCATATACACCCAACTTATTAATGCTTAGGCCTTGAATATGCGCTAAAATTTTAGCTCCATATTCGAGCTTTAGAAATTTGGGAATGTAAACTTTGAATCAATCTATCCCTTGAGCTTGTTCGCAAGGCCCAATATCTAGCAAGTAAATATCAAACACTTGGTTAAATAAATTAAAGGTATAAATGATATTTTTGGTGGAAGAATAACTTTGGAATTTTGTAAAAAATCTCTTTGGAATTTTGTAAAACACCTAATTTGAGAGGATGTGTTACAACATGGTGTAATAATACAATTTAAGCTAAAATACCTTCATTATGTTTGAGCTAATGTGTATAAAGAGAAAATGTAAATCGCATGAACTTAAGGGAAGTTTATTTTATTTTTTAGATATTTTTCTCTTATAAAAATATTTTCCAAATTATTGTGATTATATATATATATATATATATATAAATATATATATATATAATATTCCATGAAGGCATAGACGAAAGGGCTATTATACATATTGCTAAAATAACAAAAAATAATTTTCTTTTCAAATAGAATAGATTATATCATATGTTTGCACTATGGTTCTTTTATGGTTTTCCCACCTTTAAAACAAAATTTATTTCAATCTCCACATTCTAAAAGCATTAACCATGGCAGGTGCACATTCTTATATATTTGATTTATAAGTAACTATAAATTTGCACCCAAACATATTAATTTTACAAATATTTCTTTCGATGATTAAAACTTTGAACTTCTTGGTCAACTTACATAGAAACAAGCATTATAATATATTAGACATTGGAATACATTTGTTGGAAGATATTTGTTACAAAGATTTTCTTAAGGAAATTGAAGAAATGCAGAATTCATTGTGGGTAGTTATGATGAAGAGGATGATGGTTTCTTGAGGACTACCTTGTAGATGTTTTTTTGTCAATTTTCAATTTTTGTTGTCAAACTTTAATCTAAAGGAAATAATTGAACTATGCATTCCTATGAGGACTTGCTCTACATTTTTCCTCTGCCCTATTGGTAACAAGAAAAAGTTATCCTTAAAACAATGAACTATTTATATTACTAGTATTGTAAAGGATTCATAATGAGTGAACATGAATGTGATATCTCTACATTACTATAAACCATTGGATTACAACAATCAAGAAAAAAAATATATGAGGAGTAAACTAGTTAGTAACAAGTTTCAATATATAATCCACATATCATATAACCTAGTAAACATGTAGTGGGATTAACCAACTTTCCAACATTCCTCTAGATCTCTTGTATAATTCACATTTCATCCTTACTCATCCCAAAAATATCGTCAAATCACCAAGAGAATGGGTCATGGATTACCTTTCCTATGATTGGCTATTTCAAGCGGCCAACCTAACTATAATCCTCTCTTTAAGACAAATTCGCTAGAATTTAAAACAAATTCAAGCATCTAAATAGCTTGACCATCTTATATCATGCAACAAATTATGGATTTTCAGTGTGTTTGTTGAAGAAAAATCCTAGAAGAAAATAATTAGTACCCCAACAATTATTTAGATACCTTAGTATCCACTTATAATTTGAAAACCAATAACCAAAATTTCCTTTTAACTAGAAATATATATTCTTTTTAATGTGCTTATAAATCATGAATATAAATTCTATGTCAAGCACATATTCTATCTCCTTTATCTACTTAGTGAATATTTCTAACTTTATATAAAAGAATTAACCTCAACAATTGTCTACATCATAATCTAAACATAAACAATCATTCAAATAAAAGTCGCATGAGATCCACTAATAATTTGAAAAGAAATATCTAACTTCTAATTTCAGCTACATAGATTTTGTTCCTTTAAATGTCGTTATGCATCATGTAGCATGAATTTTATATCAAATATATACTCTACCTCCTTTTATCTCCATCCTCAAGCTATCTAATGTTCCATAGTTTTACTTTGATTGTGGGTTAGATAAATCTCTTATAACAAATGAATAAACTTGTTTTTAATTTCAATATAATTGCATCTTCCTAATTATTTATAATGTTAATATAAATGCATCTTCCTAGTTACTCCATTGTCCTTTCATCCTTGTTTGCATGCTTGCTACATCTTCCCACTTCCCAACTTAAATACTTGTGTTCAACATAGTACATGATACTCACCATTTTCAACCCCTAACTCTAATTTTCTATTTTATAAAATATAATAGATGTATTGAGAAAATTGATCTTAACATTCAATTGATTCCCATTCTAAAAATACATGTAGCAAGCTAGACCTGACATATAGTTGTTACTGTATACTATTTTGAATTAGATTCAAGTGCATTAATATTGAAGGAAAATGCCACAAATAATTGATTGATAGTGACAAAATTGTCTATTAAGCCTTTACAACTCCATGGTTTTTCTTGAAATTTTCTTGATTACCAATGAAAACCCCTCGGTTTCCCATGTTGAAAAGTAGAGTTTGATTGGGACCCTACATAGGTCATGTTGTTGCATCCTTAAAGAGATTTAATCAATTTGCAAAATCAAAGTAAGTTCTTTTCATATTAATGTGATCTTTTGATTATATTAGTTGTAATATTTAATTACAGTCCACCTTAATTTCACAATAACCATTTATTTTCGTCAACAAAAAATTTATAGCAAAATAAGGAACAACAAATTCTAACAAACCAACAAAGTTAGAGAAATGAAAATATCCAATATCTCTTTCAAACAAACTAAGGTTATGAGAAAAGTTCATGAGAAAGGTTCATGACTAATTAGTTGGATTTTGAAGCTCATTTAGGATTATTAAAAATTAATGATCTAGTACTAATACTTTACATGAAAGGTATGACTAAATTGAACAAGACTTGTACCTTTTATCCATTGGAGAAAACTCTTAGAAAAATCAAGCAATCATTGTAGTCTTATTAAAAATATTGGAATGATGTAGGTAGATGATAATAGGAATTTCCTTAAGAGCCTCTCTTTAATCTAGAATTCGTTAGGCATGTTCGAAGCTCTTCCAATAACTCACACAAAATTCAGTTACAAACCTCATGTGGCTACTTTTCTCCATCCTTTGAGAAACATATTTTAATGAGAGAACAAAATAGGGCATTAAAAAGAGTAGCCCTTGAGATTTTGAAAAATGTTGAAATAAAATAGGGAGTGTAGTAGCATGCATCTACCAAATGTTCATGACTTACATCAACCTACTCTAATAGTAACATTGTGTAGAGGAATACTCTCTCGACTCGTGCAAGTATGTAGTGACTAAAATAAGTGATTGGTATTAGTCAAAAAGGATCAAATTGTTGGCCCTTTAGATTACACTGAAAATATATAGACCTGCTATTTTATAGTATAGAAGATTTATGGGAGGAGTGTTTATCAAGGCAATGTCACTATTTTGAGTTTCAAACTAGTCACATGGATTGGTGTAGTGCTTTTATGATTTGGGTAAGTGAAGGTCTTCACTTCTTGAAGGATGTCCCTTAAACAATACATCTATTCCTACTAGGCTACTACCATAGGTTGGGTCATAATCAGCACGAAATCCAAACACTTAATGCCAAAATCTTGGTAGCTAAAGGTAAGTTGTAAGCACAGTGTGGTACAATATTAAACGTTGTCATAGAGTGCATAGAGTCCATTGGATATAGAATTCCCCCAAATCTAATAGCCTTTTTGTACGTTTCCTAGAACTTTATAAGATTCTCACAGAGTGCTTAGCACTTGTCATAGACTAATGGAAATTGAGGGCCATGCCCAACAAGGACATTCATTCATGTGATAAATAAGAACATCAATCTCTCCGAGACCCTATCACACAGCCTCAATCTCTAAATTAATTTCCTGTGCTACTTGACATACTTATGAAAAACATCAATCTCTCCAAGACCCTACCACACAACCTCAATCTCTAAATTAATTTCGTATGCTACTTGACACTTAGGCTTATGAAATGCCAGCACAACCAAATTAGTATTCTCTACCACTTTAGGATGAAAAAAGAAGCTACTGAAGGTGAAGGGAAAATATCCATATAAAAGTTGAATCTTCTTTCTGCTACATAGCTACATACCTTTCGTAATTATAAAATAATTATACAATAAAAAAAAATCAGAATGCAAACAATTCTTCATCTAATTAAAAAAAGCTAATTACTTAAATAGAATAAATTAAATGGTAATTAAAAGAAAATGACAGACCATGTTTATAGCAATGGGAATTATTAATCAATTAATATTAAATGACAGAGCATGTTTATCGCAATGGGAATTGTTAATCAATTAATATTAAATGAAGATGATGATTTCATTTCAATGGAGTTAAGGATTAAAAACATATATTTACACGTTAAACAATAATTTCATAATTTCATGTGTCTCTGATTTTTGAAATTAATTTTTATCAATATAAATATACATTTAACATGAAGCAAAACAATTTTTATATCCATTTATGTACCTGCAGAGCATCATAAAACGTATAACGTTATCTTCGCCTGAACCATGAAATTGATACATTCAGAGTCTCACATTAAAACTCGCAATGGATCGATCTCGCAATCCTCACAGCTTTACGCTCACTTTCGACTTCTCAGAGATAATTTTAGCATTGGCATCGAGCCTGTCAACGACCAGGTCCCATCTCACGTGGACCTTAAGCTTCATCGACTTCAATTTCCCCAATTTTATCTTCACCGGCACGTCGGCCCTCAAATTCAAGGGAACGCTGCGCTGTTGCCGCTGCTCGTTGAGCGCAGAGACCATGGCACTGGTGAGCCGAGCGCCGGTCCCTTTGAGCGCCACGTCCAACAAAGTGGTGTTCTTGTGGCCCTGGTGGAACACCGGCAGGGAGCCTGTGCAGAGCTCCGTGCCTGAGTACGAAACAGCGAGATGGCTATTATCAAGATAATATATGCCGATCTTCTTGTTGGGATTCTGGGCGCTTACATTCATAGAGAACTGGCAATTTGTGGTGAGGTCCGTGTTGATGGTGAAGTTACTGATTCGGATGCTGTCGACAGAGTATTTGGGGATCCTCGGCTGGATTACCAAATATAGAATGCGACCTGCGATGGCAATGATTGCGACGAAAACGATTAGAAAGCAGAGCGTGCAGCACAAGCAGCGGCAACAGGATTTCCGGCGCCTGGGAGGCCGTGAGTGGGATCTGCGAACCTGTTTTGTTGGTATGACTTGGTCCCTGGGAATCTGAACGAGCATCTGCCAGCCCGAAGGATGAGGATAGACACTTTCCTTCTCAGACGAAAGACTGGACTTGGGCATCAATGGAGAGCTCGGCTTCACATCTGCATATTCGCCTGCGTTTTTCTCTACGTCTTCCATCTCCGGGTGCACTTGTTGGTTTCCTGCCGTCATCGCAAAGCGCTTAAATCCAGGAACAGAAGTAGACCGACGAGACTCGATCTCGGCCCTGTCGAGAAATTTCTACTCAGCAAACATTGGGTAGAGCCAAATTTCAATAATGAATTCTGGAGGTGCCGAGTTCTCACAAAAAGCAGTGGTCTCTGCGTGGAAAAGAATGGGTCTTTTGTTTTTCCAGTGTCTTGTGATAAAAGAAAAGAAAACTCCCGTGAGAATATGTCAAATTCCGAGACTATTTCTTCTGAGAATGGAATCCGTCCACCAATCTTTCACACCAACTCTTAAATTTAATTGTTAGGGCGTATATTGCGTCCTAGAGACGTAATTAAAACAACAATTTTACAGCATCACACATTTAATGTTTAGATACTGTCGCCGGACTTGTCAACCCCATTTGAAAAGTCTTCTAAACATTTTAGGTATTTTAATTTGTACCATATTTTTCAGTGGTTTTGGTTTATATATTTGTAATTAAATTAAAATT
>APFE030307647.1:10548-40570 GCA_000404065.3 Pinus taeda
AATAAGAAATGAATCCAACCATATCTTGTAATGCATTGGCTGGAATTACCACTCCTCAAACTATCAATATAGAAGGACATATCAAGAAGAAAAATGTAATAGTGTTGATTGATTTGGGAAGTACCCATAATTTTATTCATTGTAAGATAGCGAAGGAATTGAATTGCTTCCTATATCCAACACCAGAGTGTCAAGTGATGGTTATAAGTGGAGGAACCATAAAATGCTCTGGAAAGTGCCATAATATCAAGTTATCCATGGGAGAATATGTATTGAATAACCCAATGCTTTCCATTCTAATGGGTGGTGCTGATGTTGTACTAGGAGTCGAATGGCTACAATCTTTGGGTACAATAGCTTTTAATTTTCAAGAAATTTTCATGAAATTTTGTGCAGAAGGAAAGGAAGTTGAATTAAGGGGTATTGCAGGGAAACCGGGAAAGATAATAAGCTCTAACAGTACGATAAAGCTTCCAAAGAAGGAACACTAAGGTGTAATTGTACAATTATGTTCGCTAGACGTTCCCACATCGAAATCATCTATTTCTCCAGATCTCCAAAATGTCTTAGACAATCATTCCAAGGTATTTGAGACTCCCAAAGGTCTCTCGTCTATTGATGATCATGATCATGCTATTCATTTGATTCTAGGAAGTGTTCCTCTAAACATTAGGCCGTACAGATATCCCTATGCCCAAAAGAGTGAAATTGAACATATGGTTGTAGAAATGTTAGAGGCTGGTATAATTCAACCTAGTCAAAGTTATTTCTCTACTCTAGTAGTATTGGTGCAAAAGAAGGATGGATCATGGCGCATGTGTCCGGATTATAGGGACCTCAACAAGTTCACTATTAAAGATAAATATCCCATTCCTGTCATTGATGAATTATTGGATGAATTGCATGGGTCAATTTACTTCACCAAGTTGGATCTTCATTTAGGATATCATCAAATCAGAATGAAGACTAAAGGCATTTCGAAAACAACATTTAGAACTCATGAGGGTCATTATGAATTTTTGGTCATGCCTTTTGGCCTTACCAATCCACCTTCTACATTTCAAGGTTTGATGAATTCCATTTTCAAACCCTTCCTTAGAAAATTTGTGTTAGTATTTTTTGATGATATAATAATCTATAGCAAGTCTTGGAAGGATCATGTTGAACATGTTGACAGGGTGCTCAAACTATTGGAGGAGAAACAATTATATGCAAAAATCTCCAAATGTTTCTTTAGAGTACAAGAGGTGGAATATTTGGGTCACATTGTATCTCATGAAGGTGTTAAGGTAGACCCTAGCAAAATTAAAGCCATTAAGGAATGGAAAATCCCCACATCCATAAAGCATCTGCGAGGATTTCTCAGGTTGACAGTATTATCGCAAGTTTGTTAAGAATTATGGGAGAATAGTAGCACCTCTAACAAAATTATTGAAGAAAGAAGCATTTTCATGGACTCCAGAAGCAATAAAGGCCTTTGAACATCTTAGAGAGGCAATGTGCCAAGCACTGGTCTTAGCTACGCTGGACTTCACAAAAACCTTTATTATGGAATGTGATGCTTCAGGAAATGGAATCGTGTTGTTTTAATGCAAGATGAAAGACCCATTGATTTAAAAAGTCGTCCAATCAAGGGAAAGTATTTACACAAAGCTATTTATGACAAGTAAATGTTGGTAATACTACATGCACTTAAGAAATGGTGACCCTACCTAATTGGAAGACACTTCAAGGCAAAAATGGATCATGATAGTCTTAAATACATTTTAGAACAAAGATTGTCCTCTGAAGAGCAACAAAAATGGGTCACAAAGATGTTGGGTTATGACTTTGAAATCATCTACAAAAAAGGGAAGCAAAATGTTGTGGCAGATGCACTCTCAAGAAAGGATTAGGATGTGGAAGCATTGTTGTGCGCCATTGCTATTATCCAACCAAATTGGATAAACGAAGCAAGGGAGGAATGGAAGAATGACGAAGAAGTGTGGGCACTCATTCAGAATTTACAACAAGATCCCAGTACATCTGATACATTTAGCTGGAAAAATGATTTGTTATGGTACAAAGATCTCTTATACCTATGAAGAATTCCCAACTCAAACAAAAGATTCTTATGGAATTGCACACTTCTCCCTTAGGAGGGCACTCAAGATTTTTAAAAACTTACCACAGGGTTAAGAAGGAGTTTTTTTGGGATGGCCTTAAATTGGATATTCAAAAGTTTGTGGTGGAATGCTTGGTTTGCCAACAAAATAAAGTTGAAACAACTAAGACCCTAGGTCTATTACAACCTTTATCCATTCCAAGCCAATGTTGGGAGGATTTTTCAATGGATTTTATCACAAGTTTACCCAAGTCCGAAGGAAAGAGTGTCATCATGGTGGTAGTTGACAGACTTACCGAGTATGCACACTTTTGTGCATTATCACATCCATTTAAAGCCAGTACAGTTTCCACTACATTTATGTAAACAATTCAAAAGCTACATGGAAACCCAAAGATTATTGTAAGCGACAGAGATCCCACTTTCACTGGAAAGTTTTGGATAAAAATTATTTTCTTATCTCGGTACTCAGTTAGCTCATATCTCATCTTATCATCCTCAATCTGATGGACAAACTGAGATAGTAAACAAATGTTTGGAAGGATATCTTCGTTGCTTTGTATCTAATAAACAGACACAATGGGTCAAATGGTTGTCTCTGGCTGAATGGTGGTATAACACTTCCTTCCATACTATAGCAAAAATGACCCCATTTATGGAACTTTATGGAATATCATCCACCATCCATCACATCATATTTAAGAGAAAATTCTAAGGTTCAAGCATTGGAACATCACATCGAGCATCAACAACAAGTTCTCCGACTCTTAAAGGATAACCTCATGTTGGCGCAGAATAGAATGAAACTTGACAAGGAAGGAAAAATCATATTGGAATCGGAAGCAGTCACAGAAACAAGAACTCGACGGCTACAGAATCGATCAATTTCGAAGTATCTCATCAATTGGAAGAACTTATCCGTTGAAGATTCCACATGGGAGGATGATAATTTTATACAGAAGCATCCAAAACTACTCAAGCATTGAGGACAACGCTTTTCGGAAGGAGAGAGGCATGTTAAGCCCCTATAATATTAGTGATCTCCCCATTACTACTGTCATTGTATCCATTATTGTTATTATTGTGCCTCTATTTTCCCCATATTGTTATTAGTATACCCCATAGAAACCCACTATTGTTATTTTTGTGCCCTTATGTTATTAATGTTATGTCGGCTTGATTATATTGTGACCCCTTATACTTCTATATATAGAAGGGAGGTTTAGTCATTTGTATCATCCAAGAATTGTTCATTTTTTTAATGTAAAGGAGGTTGCCCCCTCGAAGAGGCTGAATTCTAAGGCGTTGATCTATCTTTTCTATCTTTTTGTGAGATAGTTTTCTAACAGCGTATGACTGTATAACTTCCCTAGTTTTCCCACGTGTGATGTGTACCCTAGAGAATTAGGGTTCCTTTCCTTTGCTAGAGAGATAGGCTTCTTTGATTTACTTGGGAGACTTTGTAGGCCTAGTTTCAAGCCCAAACAACACTATTTCATGGACTGTTTATCCCTGCTGTCATACCCGCAGACTTGACCACCTTTTCTTCACACATGTGATTGTTTCTAGCCCTAGAAACAATCCTCTTCACTTGGGTTTTTCTCCTCCTTCCTTTGCTGCACTAGGATACCTCTTCTTTATCCTTTGTTACCCTTTCTCTTGCCTCCTTTCTTCACATATTTTAGAGTTGCTTGGTTGACGTTGTAATGGAGTGGACAACCTCTATATATAGAGGATTTTCCCTCCTTTTAGGTTGACTAGAAGGCCGAATTGAAAACTGTTTGCAGGCCAGCTTGTTATGCTTACTTCGGATGGCTTCTTTGGTGATATCACATGCTTGGAGGAGACTCTTCAATGGTGCCTTTTCTTTGGAGGAGACTTGACTTTTCTTTGAGGAGTGTTCTTTGACTTCTATGTAAACATATACATGGTGCAACATGCCCTTAAGGTCTTCAACATTTTCTTTTGACTATTTGACTCACTTATAGAACTTTAAGTTGTGCTAGACCTATTTCAATGAGCAAGAAACTCATTGACATATATTATAAAGATAATATTTCTTTTCTTGAATAAATACAAATATAAAAAGAACATTTACGAAGACCGAACCTAGTTACATTTCCTTCAGCAAAAATGATGTTCCTTCCATTGTTCGTGTTTGGGTAAAACACTCCTACTTCCCCCTCCACTATTGGAATGATGGAACATTCAAAAATATTGGCAATGCACTAGGAAAGTATATAAACCAAGCAAAACCCCAGAATGGGGTGTTTGCTTGTGCACACATTTGTGTTGAATTTTATTTAGAGAAATGCCTCCTAGAAGAAATATAATTATATATAGATAATTGTACCTTCGACGAGGAAGTTGATTATCAACAAATTCTCTTAAAAAACAAGGTTTGTCATGAATATGGTCATTTTGCCAAAAATTGTTGAAAATATTCAAATCTTTCCTCCCAAAAGGAAGAAGGATAGAAATATCAAACTACCAAGAGAAGAAGAGGTCCCTCAAGGCCACAAATTCCCCCTCAAGGCCACAAATTCTCCCTCAAGTTCTTGAGAATCACATTGGTCCTAAGGTATCACTTCCTCCTTAGTGTCATTCAAAGGATCACTCTTTAGTGAATATGTAAGTTAGTTGTAAAGCTCTCTGAACAATCATCTCGAAATCCTAAATGGATTGGTGAATATAGAGAAAAATTACAAAAAAATTGAAGATATTCATGAGAAGGAAGCTTCCACATGAGAGAAAGAGGGAGACGAAGGTGTGCCTCCACTTGAGGATGTCCCAATACCCATGTAAGTTCCATCAACCCTCTCTGGTTCATTCCAACGAATGAGGAGCTCTCTGGAAGTGACATTGCTCATGATATTCCTATGGATATGACACACAATAAAGCATTAAAAAAATCAAATATATATATATTCACTTTAATCTAATAAGAATTTAGAGTTGGGGACTCAAAAATTAATTAAAGAAGCATTAAATAAAGTCACTAGAAGTGCAAATAAACATATAGGCATGTTTCCTCTCCAAGCGGGGTGTACAAGATCCACAAGTGATGAACATGGTTTATTTAAAGTGTATAAGACTATGGAATAAAAATTGAATATCAGAAATTAAAAGTCTAATTAGAGAAGAAAAACCCTCTATTATTTTGCTCTGGGAGACTAAAATGAAAGAGGGGGGAATTTTTATTAAAGTAAAAAGTGTATCAAGAGGAAATGAAGCCTCAACAATAAGATCAAAAGGTTCTTCAAAAGGATTTTGCACTCATTAGGACCGTTCAGTATTTTAGAAGCTTTAAGAATAGAAATCTCTACATTGGATAGTTCTCAACCTTCTCCATTTTCCTCCACAAAAGGAATATCCTATTATTAATGTCTATATTCCAGTTTCTTAACATGAAAAATTGATTTGTTGGAATTCTCTTTATAATGGGTGATCTAACTCAACCCTATATTCTTATTATTGGGGGTGATTTTAATACCATTTTGCAGATTCCATGGGATAAAAGATGTGGATCACAAGTCATAGATCCGCCGAGAGAAAATATCGAAGATATAATAACACATTTGGCCTTTCTAGATATAAATTTACTAAAAAAGAAGTAAATTCATGTGGAACAATGAAAGGGTTAGACTAGAGAACTTGCTGGCTAGGCTAGATAAGTTTATGGTAAGTAGTGAATTCCTGGTTCAACATTTCTCGATATCCTCCATAGCATTGGCTTGGAGAAGTTCAAACGATAATCCCATGGCTTTAGAATATCATGAACTAATAGATGATGGCTCTCTTCTGATTGAATTCAATCCTCTTTGAATCCCTTCAAAAGGCCTCTCTATGTCTGGGAGAAGAAGATTAAAGTGGCTTAAGAAAACCATAAAATTCTAGAAAAAATAAAAGTATAATGCTAGAGAAAAGGAGGAAATATCACTCAAATAAAATCTAAAAGTAATTTATCAAAAACTGGAGAAAAACCCTCTCTCTGTGGACATCTTAATGGAGGAAAAAAAGATCGTTGAATCTTACCATTTCGCCTTGAAAGTATATGAAGAAATATGGAGGCTTAAATATAGGAGTCGATGACTCAATGCAGATGACCAAAATACAAATTTTTTCCATAAGAAGTCAATATTGAGGCTATGGAAAAATAATGTTAAATCAATTTTGGTGGAAGGGAAAGAAATCGCCCCCTTTGATACTATCAAAGAGGAAGCTTACCAACACCACAAAAGCTTGTATTTTTAACAAAGTCCCCCTCTTCATTAGGTTGAGGAAGAAATGTTGGAAAACATCCCTCTTTTAGCTACCCAAAAGGATAATGAGTTATTATTAAATCCAATTAAAAAAAGAGGAAATACAAACAGTTCTAAAATATTTCATCCCAGATAAAGCTCGTGGTCCAGATGGATTTTCAACTCACTTCTGTAGGATGATCAATTACATGTTCTACCACTCCAAAATGGGAGGACAAATCAATTCTGCCTTCCTTGCCTTGGTGCCATAAAGGTCAAGCCCTCTTCCTTTTCTAGGATTTGACCTATTTCTCTTTGTATTGTTTCATATAAAATTGTGTAAAAAAATTATTGCATCTTGCCTTAACATGTCATTTCCTAATATAATTTCTTAAACTCAAGGAGGTTTTGTAATAAAAATATCCATAATAGATAACATCATTTTCGTGTAAGTTATTCACTCAAGCAAAAATAAGAAAGCAAAAGGAATGGTCATCATGCTAGACATGACTAATTCCTTCGATAAAGTAAGGCACTCCCTCCTATTTTTTGTTCTAAAGAAATTTTGCTTTGACGGTAAATTTATTAGATGGATAGAAAATTAAATCGAGGGCCATTGGAAAAAGAACATGAAAGCATATAGTATTAAAGGAGGAATTTGTTGAATGGTTGTCAAGAAAAACTCATCCAGTTCTACTGTTTAACAAGGTCTGAAAGTCCAATTCAGGGATGGCATGAGTGGGGTGGGTAATAGGGGACTCTTCTCTCCTCAACTCTTATTTACAAAATGTCTCCTCCAATAATAAATTGATGTTGAAGACTCTCCTTGCCAGAATAAGAGGCTTGCTTGATAAATTTGAACAATATGAATCCTTCATATTCTAAGACATCAACACAAAGGATTACTTGTTGGTCAATCATGGAGTCAGATTACCAAAAGGGGACTTTACGGTTAATAAAAAATAAAATAATTGTTTGATTCCTTAAATATTTGCAATATCACCATGCCCAAAAGCCCAAGGGGCCTTTGAAAACATGAAAACAAGTGGAGTAATCGAGTAGCTATGTAGAGGTTCCTTTGAGTTCCTAAACGTCAACACACCAATAGAGGAGGAGAATGGCCAAGAGGACAAAAAGGACTTATCAATAACATAACCCAAAAAATAGTTTTGTACCCAATGAATATATATATATATATATATATATATATAGTTTTTTGTTAAGAAGTTACTAGAAGTTTATATATTTATAGACTAGTAGATAATTCTGAATAGTATAGAGAAGAAAATTCTCAATTTCGACTATTATGGTATATTTCAAACCCAAATTATGTGCCTCTATGGCGCATTATGCTCTTTGATATACATATGAGGTATTGTTGCATGGCTTATGCATATCTTTAATAAAAACATTTCTGGTTAACATTAAAAAACAGATATAAACAAAGCATTCTAATCCTTTTTCTAATTACTCTTTTAAGGTCGTGGAAAGTTGCACAGGAACCCAATTCATAGGCATTGGGAGTGTTTCTATAGAGTGGACACTATATAATATCTTTGGAAAGCATTATTCTATATGTAACCCTCTGATGTGAAATGATCCAATTCCAATATGTTAAAATGACATTAATCCCAATCCAATGTGAAATAATATAATTCTAGTATGATAAAATGGGAATAATCCCAATCCATGGAAAGTGCTTATTTGGCCAATGTGATTACTTTTTTTTCTTTGGTTTGTGAGTTGATTGGAATTACCATATATGATCTATTACAAAGATCTTGAAGCCTACTACGTAATAATGTGGTTTGCAATTGACAATCTAGTCATAATATATTTATTCATTCAACATATGTACCATCTATAATGCACACTTTTTTATGAAAGGGGTTATTGGGGATAATTTATATATATATATAATATATATATATAATTATGGTAAATTTCTATAGAATTAATCCATGTGTTAAATGAGAGGCCCCCTCACACAAACATGTTTGCAACTTCCCATGTCACTTTAAATTGGTTCACCATTGCCACCTATTGGAATGTGATCATTGGAGTAACCTTGCAAGTGCGCAAGGGAGAAGAAGGTTCGGCCATCATCAATAGAACATGGACATACACCCATCAATCTAAATGATATCAACAAATTATCTAGGTGGGTAATATGGTGTCACGTAAATTACAACATCATATAGGCTTGAATATCATCCTTTTGGAGCATCTACCCTTCTAACTTAATCATAATTGGCCAACATTTTACTTTACAAAAACAAAAATAAAACTTGGGTGGAAAGAATCACAATCAACTTTCTCAACCTCTCAAACTAACTACACATAAAAAACACATACATTATATTATTAAATGTAAATTGAAAAAATAAAACACACTATATGGAAGACTATGAGTGAGGCGTGTTCTTAATATTTATTAATGTGTTAAGATATTCTTCATAAGAAACACACTTACATGTATGAGATATTAAATGTATGGAAAAATTATTTATCTATTATTTTATTGTAATTTGGTTTTAGATTTTGGATGGAATCTCATAGTTAAGTTGTTTATTTATTGTATGATATCTTGATTATTAAATATTTAAAAATTTAACATATTATTTAAAAAATAAAGAATAAATAATAAGAACGTGTATTCAGTTAAATTTGATAAAAAAAAATATTTCAAATTCAACGCTATCAAGTTCATTAAGATTCGCACAAAAAGATGAGGTGCGATATGTCGTGACATAAAAGTTTATGGTGCAACACGTGGTAAGAGGCAGTGCATTTTAGGTGCAATAAGTTGTATCTCACCAAAGATAAACTTGGCAGGATATACGAAAAAGGAAGGATTAACTTTAAAATTGTGAAATTTAGTGAAAATCTATATACTTATTAATGTGTCACTAAATGATGCCACATGGACTGGTTGCTTTCTAGGCAAGACAATGTCATTCAGGGAAGAACACTAATCATTTTAAAAGGCCGTAATTTTATTGTTGGGAGCTTTGAAAGTAAACTCATTGGAAAGTTATCAATACGTATAATGCATGTGAGTTCAAAAGTGGCTCCAAATCAACGTAAAAAAATGTGGTTTAAACGAAAATTCGATTACCACACTACCTCCTTAATAATGTACATGCCACTTGAAATAATTCACCAGTGATATATAGGGAGAAAGTAAACTTTGTACATAAGTTTCAGTTCATTAACGTATTTTCTTATTGCTAAATTTTTTTTTTTTAATTAAACAAAATCAATTTTAAATTATATTAGATCACATTATTATTATCAGGTTTATCAATATTAGTTATATAAACATTTGTAAGAAGTAAATTAATCAAGTATATATTTCAACATATATTAGATCTTTCACATCTTAGTTTTTTTTATACTCTCTAGTGTATAGTTGTTCTAAATCATATTATACATGTATAACTCATTACTTGCACACATAACACCTTGATCTCCATCTCCTTATATAGCTTTAGCCTTAGCCAATCCCTTAGTAATGTCGTTGATGTTTTTTGACGAGATCAAATAACCGTTGTTGCACCCATTACTATGGGCCAATATCATGGTAATGACCCCTAGTATCCAAAATACCATGGTTTGGATTCTATACGCGACTTTCCCTTGTAGGAGCAGTGTATGTACCCAACCCTTCTCTATAGGATTTGCATATACTTTCTCAAACTTCACTTTTAACATTCATCTATCTCTAATTTGTCATTTCTCTGTCCATAGCATCTGTAGCATCTGCATTAATTCCATAATCATCATGTTAACACAATGTTGACATCTTTATTAAGTAGGTTGCCATCATGGACAACACATTAGTCATAATTCCAACAATATGTTGAACATTGAATTGCGAAAACCACCTTTGTTCAAGTGGATCCAAGACTTGAAGCTTGCAAAGCTTGGGATAACATGAGCAGAGATGCTCAAACAATAGAGATTTGGCATGTTCCACAACAACTATTGGTTGGGTCTGAATATCCTAAAAATTAGACCTGTTGCAAGCCAGTCAAACCTTCCAACAAACGTCTTTAGGGAGTACAACCCAAATTATTTTAAGTAGAGGGTTTAGGTAATTCTTGTATGATGAACCAAATAGTAAGAGAAGAGAATTAGGTCATTGTGTACAATGAAACAGACCTTGTAAGTAATCCCACACTCTTCTAGTGAACTTGCGATCAAGGAAAAGAAGGGTGATATATTCACTGCTTGAGGAAGATATAATGCATATAAATAGTCCTTGGATTCCTCATTTGGCCAAATTCTATGCAGTGAGTATCTTCTTATGAACCAGGATCCAGAAGGAAATATTCACTTGAGGAGGCACATCCAGGTGCCAAACATGATCCCATAATCCAAATCTGAGAGGGAGTATGTCTAGGAACAGTTGAGCTTCATATCCATGCTTCATCATGTAGCTTATAACACCCCAACCTTTGGAGTTGATATCATGCCTATGGCTTGGAATGCAACCAAAAAGGCTAGAAAATATAAGGCAAGGGATATCCCTAAGAAGGGGAGAAACTATTGACTATTGCAACATAAATTACTTTTTTGGCAATACAAGGATCTTGTAAGTTAATCAAGGTGAGAATGATTCTTTAAGCTTTTCACATTTACTATGTGTCTTGTTAGCTTTCAAACATGATTGAATTTGGTTTTTCATAATAGATTTTATGCTCATTTATGGCCCAAGTTTGGTGGGGCTCAAGGTCTTCCCATGTTCCCGTGGGAAATCTATGTCATGTCTAAGGACAAGTAAGGATTTGGTGTGATTAATGTGGTGACCCAAGGAAGAATTCTTTCCAATAAGTGGGTGATTAGATGTCTAGAGGGATCATCCTTTTGGCAACTATTGATGCAACATTGATTAATTAAGCCTTAGCATGTGGTAAAATTAGGGGGCAATTTGGTTTATGTGATAACATTTCCACCCCTCATTTCCATATTTCGATGACCTTCATCTTTAGGAGTATTTGGATAGCCTAGCGAAGGGTGGAAGGTTTGGTTCATTGGTAGTGGACAAGTAGTAGATGGAGTTAGGATTTGGCTAAGAAATAAATTTAGAGTTGAAAGTGAGAGGGTACTTACATTTCTTTCCTCCCTCATTTTAGGAAAGGAAGCTTATCAAGAAGAATATTTTCTTCTAGAAAGATATTTGGGATTCCAAGTCTTGTTTCTAGAAGAATTAGTATTCAATAGCTAGGGAGTTTACATTTTCTTCTACATATTAACCTACCTTTCTAGAGATTATTGGGCTCATACCCTAGGAGGATATTTTTCATATGAATATTGATATGAATGGTCCCTTTTGGTGAGATTGAGAGTGGAGTTTTGAATGTCCCTTGACTCAATATGATTCTCATAACATGTACTCTATTTTGTATCAACATAATGAGTTAAGCCCCATTCTCAATGCTAGGTGGATTTCTTCAAATGTAGAGAGGCATTGGATTTAATGGTTGCACAGTGTTTGGCTAATTCAAGTTTGCGTGAAGCTCTTAGTTTTTTCTTAGTTGGTGTTTTACCAAAGTCTCCCCTCCAAAGCCTAGTTGGCCAAAAGTGGCCTTTCTAATGCCCTTTACCTTATTTGCTTGAAGTTAGAACCAATGAAGCACATCTTGTGAGAATGTTCCTCTAGGAGATCTTATTGGGCTCAAGTTCACTCTCAACTAGCAAACATTGTTTAGAAACATTTGCAATAGCTAATAACTTTGTTTGGTGATTCCAGATAAATAATAAATAATTCCTTAACTAATATTTGGTATTTTTTCCTTTAAAAAAACTAATTACAAGTTTGTTTTTAATAATAAGATTATTTCTCAATTGAATTTTATTAATTATAACAAGATGATATATATATAAAACTCCAACAAAAAGACATAACTAATCAACAATACCAAATTAGTTAAACCTTAAAAATGCTAACTATAGATTATTAGATTTTCATATTTCTATTAAAAAAAAAATAAATAGCCATTATTATAATTATCTATTTTTATTAAAAATAAATAACTTACTAAATTATTATACTTTTCTATTCTTCTACAAAATTAAAAAGAGTTGCCCACTTATTATATTTTTTCTATTTTTATTAAATATTCACGAGGATATTATTTACTTAACTTCATATTCAAATTTAATTCATATAGAATTCCAAATGTGATAAACTAGTACATTACTTTCTTGAAGTACATTACATAATTCAGAGTATAGAATTTCAAAGCATACTCACTTTTTACACTTTCTAGTTCCGTTGCACAGTTTCAAAGAAAAGACATTGACAATTTTATAAATTTTTAAATTAAATTTAATGGGCAAATTAATATTCCATTCCTGCATATACTCAATTTGGTTTGGTCGAGAGTTACAGCCGTCAAATTGAGATGTAAATGCGTTTAATAATTCGAAAACTATAAAGGTGATGTGTTGAGACATTACCTCACCTATACGCTCAGCTGCCTCCACAAAGCAAATCGAGTATCAAGGACGCGTTAAAAATTGCATTGTGGTCGCTTAAACATCTCGGCTATGCTATGTTACGCTATATGTTTATTTATTTTTTATTTTTATAACTGTATTTTTTCAATTAAAATATGAATTATAATTCTTTACCATATTTGCATATAGAGTATTTTTAACTCATGAAATTATAATATTAAAAATTTTATTATTTTAGGTTATGGGAGATCTATTAATGAAAATAAAGTTTTAATGTTTTTTATTATATTTATCATTCATTATGATATAATTTATATTAATATTTTTTTTTCAAAGATAAATCATTATAATATAAAAATGAAAATTGTATAGTAAACAAATATTTTTAGTGCTAATTTTACGTGGTATACATTCATATCTCTTTAACATGATACAAATGCATATTCATAGTCTACTTATAAAATAAAAATCATCTCAAAAAGTTATAAAAGAAGAAGAGAACATAAATTTCCCCAATTGGCCTAGGATAGTACTTGAAGGCTTGTTATCAATTTATGATAGCTAAATTATATTGATTGTGTACAAAGCCAGGAGCATTCACCTACATATATCAACTTTCCTTCTTCTTCGTGGGCCACCTAATATAAAGAATATAATTAAGTGCTCTGCTCGTCCCTTTAGCTTTGCAATGTTCAGACAAATGAAGTGTTTACAAACCTTTGGCAATACTTGAGTGTTTATTGATTGGTTCTTGAGGATCTGTACATTACATAGCTTGACCCTAAATCCTTTGCAACAAAGAATTAACCAATTACATGGATTTTTTGAGGAGCAAGAAGTATCACATATCCATAGGGAACACAACATTGATGCAGATAGAAGATCAAAGAAAGCATTACTTTGACCTGTAAGGCATTTAGTGATTACAAGAAAAAGTAGTTGATGTCCTTAAGGTGAATGTTTTCTACACCTGAAACTATTGAAATCGTTGAGACCTTGCCTCTTTTTATATTTGACTATTTTAAATTTTGGATTCTTAGAATTTCATAGCTCTCGATAGACCTATCTAAGAGGTTGTATTGGAATAGAATTTTGTATACTTTCATTTCAATGAAATAACAAGTATACCATTTTTTTAATGAAAAAAATCAATCATGTTATTTATGTAAAAAAAATTGTGATTGTTTAATAGAGTGCTTTTAAATAAACTTTTATTAGGTTTTTTAATTTGAGAGAATATAGAAAAGAATTTGTCCTTTCACCTTATATTCATTTGTTTTTTAATTTTATATTATTTTCACCTTATATTCATTTGTTTTTTAATTTTATGTTATTTTTGTATGTGTGAAAATGTAATATATATAAAAAGGTGTAGTTTAATAGCCTTTTCACCGAAATTCGACAATAAAATCTCAAGCAAGATTGTGATTTTTTGTTGCTTAAAATACATTTTTGAATGCATAAATGGATTCATCGCCTTCAGAAACCTTGGGCACTCGAATTCTACAAATTAAACAACCTAAAGTCAATTTTAGAAAAATCTGTCAGATTTTGATTAAAATTAACCAGAAAAATGCTATGAAAAAAGGTCATTTTGTCTATAAGGTAAACTACGCCTATAAAAAAATAAACATTTTTAAATTTTATATGTATATTTGAAATTTTAAATATAATAAAACAAGAGTCTGAACAAGTACTACTGAAAGGTAATTTTATTTAATATATTAAAAACCCCTTTTTAAATTGTCACATTTTTTGAATATAGATTACTTTTGTCATTTTTTAGATTTATAAATTCAAGTTTTTTAATAATATTGGAAAATTATTATTATAAAAATACATGTTAATACACATAAGTACTATATATAGATTTCTGATAATTTATAATAGTTAATAATATCAATGCCATTAAGGTTATTACAAAACCACATTACATAGAAACAAGAGGTTCTAAATGTGAACAATGTACTAAAAAACTTTAATATTCAATAAAATTTTGATGGCATTCACAAGTGAAATAATACAAGGGTCTAGATGAATCCCATGAAAAGCATAAGATTAATAGGGCTCATGTGATGAGGCCCTAAAAGTATAGCCATTAACAATCCCCATAACAAATCATTAACACCAACATACAACCCCATATCTACCACACCAAGGAGGTAGGACACTCCATCAATTCCTATGATGAATTTCATAAATAAAGTCATCGTGCCTCATGTTGCACATTGTGTTGTCATTGATGACAACAAGATGTCATTGATGTCAAAGGGGATGTCCAAGTTAGTATTAGTATCATTCATGATGCCTAAGGAAGTAGAAATATTCTCCATGAAGCAGTATGCCAACTAGGATTTTTATAAGATCTCATCAAGTGAAGTCAAAGGTGCTTTAATTTATTTGAGTTTTTGATATGGTTATGGTGCCCTAATTATCCTATAAACAATATGGTTGTGTAGGTCTCATTGATACCTTTCCAATGATACATCCCACTCTGTAAAACTCCTCCTAAGTGAGAAGCTATGTCCATTTGAAGATTGGTACTAAGTGGAGGACCTAAACTATAGTGCAAAAACCTTAGACACCAAATTTGTTAAAAGGTTGCATCTTTCAGTTGGATCCACCCTTCAGTATTTTGGTCAATGGTGTATTTCTAGCAAACGTACACCACATTTAACATTGTTAAATGTCAAGCAAATTTCATAAATTAGACGGATTTTATAGTTAGGTGAAATGATTGAATGGTAGATGTTGTCCATAGTTGCATGATGTTTAACATGACCTATTGGCCCAACCAAAGAATGACACATGGCAACACTTCATAGGACATGATGTGGCCCCTCTAGACTAACACTTGGCAAGATCATATTGGCCTGATGTGGTGACTTGCTAACTTGGGCACATGGAAAAAAAACATAGGATGCCTGTACAAGTGACATGAGACATCACTTGTTGACATCAGCAAGGTGATGTGGCATATTCACTAGGGCACGACACATGGCATAAACAATTGACACATTTTGATTGGTATAAATTTTTAATTCAAGTGACATGTGGCACCCCTCACAAGCTTCCACGTGGCATGATGATGTCATGCTAATGTCATCATGCCAGTGACAAGTGACCCTTGGGGTAGGGTCACATGGGATAATTGCATGGTCACATGAGATAAGACTGAGAGATGCTAATGTAATTCAAGGGATAGTTACATGAAACGATCACATGATGTTAGTTTTAATGACCCAATCCGAGCTCTTGAGGCTTTGGCACTAACATAATACAAGGGACAGTTATGTGAAATAGCCACATGACACTAAGTTTAATGACCTAATTTGAGCCTTTGGAGCTTTGGTGAGGGCACATAAGTGAGGTTATATGAATATGAACATCTACCCTATCTATATAACATTTGTGTGACCATTGTCATCCCAAAAACACTCCATCAATATAAATACAGAGGATCGAGCAATGCTAAGCAACAAATTCTATCATGATCAAAGCATGTGAACTCAATTAAATTCTGAGGCAAGCTTGAGAAGTTTTATTTGAATTTTGTTTTGGTTAAGTTTTTGCATGGAAACACTATCTGATTTGAATTACTCCAAGCATGACATAGTTGGTTGTTTTCGTTTTGGTAGAGTTGATCTCGTTTTGGTGGAGGTAAATGCCAAAGTTTGGTGATGCCCCCACCGAGATGTCACTGAGGCAGCCACGTGGTGAAGTGAGAGATTCATAACAAATATAGTTTTGGCATGAATTCCATATGTATATCAGCATCCAGTCTTGGCATGAGTGTCATACTATCATTTCCCATGATGAATTTGCATTGCTGAAGAATATTTCCCACAAGCCTGCCCACAAGTCATATATGCAATAAGAAGTATAAAAAAATGAGCTCAAGTGCCTAGTGTAACAAGCCCCATCAGATAGCGTGAGTGGTATTGGATTATTGTTGGCAGGATGATATTGTAAGTTTGAGTCCCAACAATGATCAGGTTTAAAATTTTTATTTTATTTTAATTTTCTTTATTTAGTCACATAATTAACCAAACCACTAATGAGCATGTTGTAGCATTGATGTCAGAAGTTAACCATTTTGTCTAATGCACCCAAAAAAAGGCATTATGTAGAATAGTTAATTAATTATATATATTTGGATGGTTATTTTGAGTTTTTTTACTCATTATTGGTCCAAATGTAATTCTGGAAGAAGCATGATATTCAAGTATTAAAGGTGCTTGTATTCAAATCTATGAAATGCCTTGTTAGCAATTATTTGATGTCCATAATCACCTTTATATGATTTGAGGGTTTATGAGTAAATTCTAGTGCTTTTGGAAATAAGGATAAAACTGGTTCCAAGAAGGAATTAGAGTGACTAGATTGATGAATGATTGGAGCAAAGTATTGACAATAACATGATAATTAGTGACAGAGATTGATATGAATATATTTGTAGTGTCTACAATATTTGCAGGGTGTGACAATGATTGTTACTGTGACAACATTTTGTGGGTTATAATGGCAGTGATAACAATGATAGTATGTGCAAGTTGAGATGATGGTGACAACATATACAAGTTGTGATGATGGTAATAGTGATTGTAGGTTGTGATTATTTCTCTTTACAAATCGATAACTATTTATGATGATAGTGGATCTAGTTTTAAAATGATATGAAATAGAGGTCCATATGGAGTTGAAGAAGGAGGTGGATCCCTTCATTGAGGTTGAAGCCTAGAGTAGGTTGGAGCTTGCACATCATCAAGGTTGGAGTATAGAGCAGGTTGGATCCCGCTCATGATCGAGTTTGGAGTCTCATTCAAGTTGTAGCCTATAACGAGCAGTTTCTTACATTATTTCGAGGTTGATGCTTCAATAAGGATGTATCCTACTGCAAGTGAAAACTTGCATTTCTTGGTGGTGGTTGCCTCTAGTAGGTTAGAGCCTGCAAATCTATTTAATGAATTGAAGCATATGAATAAGAAGAATTTGTGGTTTTCTCACGCATGGGTTTCCATGTAAAATCTTGTCTCTCTTTGTGATGTGATGGCTTCTTGATGGGTTGTTGATAACTTATGATGCATTGTTCTATATGATGATATGATGCTTATGGTTATGACTTATTGTAATAAGGTTTCTTGATTATGAAAAATTATGAAATGGTAAAATTTCTCTCACATTGATTCACCCCACACCTCTCTCCTCTCCCCCCCTTCCATGTTGCCTTTGGGCCAATAAGTGGTTTAAGAGTAGGTCATCTTCAAGAACAATTAACTACTAGAAGATGGATCCAATGAATCATGACAACATGGACTTAGATAAAACATTCGCTATTGTCTTGGAATTTAAGTTGGAAGATATTAAAAATAAAAATGAAATCCTGACAAAGTAACTTGATGAAGTTAAGAAGCAGTTGGAAGAACAAAAAAGAAAATAAAGGAGAAGAATGACCTAATTACCCATCTCAAGGAAGATGCAAATGCAACAAGGAAATCAACTAATGAAATTCAAAAAAATGTTTAGACCAAAATAAGTAGCAAAAGTCAATCCTCCAGGTACCACAATTCTTTCATGGTTATTCTTTTCTATGTCATGCATTTGGTCATAAGTCAATTACTTGTAATCATTCTCTATTCCATTATTGTAAGCACAAGTCCATAAATTCTAAAGTCACTTAAGAAAAATGTCCACCTAAGGTATGGAAGGAAGAAGAAGAAAATTATGGCCTCATATTATAAGATCAAAAGTAAAAGGATAACTCGTATGTTGATAATAGTTGCCTAAGACACATGCCAAGGGATCAAAGCAAGTTTATCAACATCAAGGAGATAGATAGAGGAAAAGTAAATCTTGGAAACAATGCATCTAATAGAATCGTTGGAAAAGGAATTGTTACCTTTGGTAATGGAAGAACCAAAGCCCGGGATGTCTTGTATATAGAAGGATTGAAGCATGATATTTTGAGTGTCAGTTAGATATGTGATCAAGGTTTTCTTGTCATATTTAACTCCAAATAGTGTGAGATTTGAAAGTCAAATACAGGTAAATTGGTAGCAAAAGCTATTAGGATCGATAATATATCTATATCTATATATAATATATGTATATATATATATATATAATATATATATATATATAATTAATGAAATACACAAAATATTGTGTAAACATAAATACAAAAATGCATAGAACAAGAGAGACACAAATATACGTGGTTCACCCAATTTGGGCTACGTCCACGAAGAAACAACCAATTCTTCCTTTCATATTATCCAAAAAAATGAAGAGATACAACCTAAAGCAGATCCATTATAATTTCCTCTTCACTCCAACACAATCTCCTCTCTCTTTCTCTCTCAGAATATTTATACACATCCACAATACAATTCCCTCATATAAACATAGGGGTTGCCTTCTAGGGAAAAAAACCCTAAATTAAACATAACTTCTATAGTTGAAACATCCGCCTAATGAATGGCCTAGATTGACTACGAAATCACAATATTTTACAAGGCCATTTTAATCTATTGCTAGCTTCGAGGGCGCTGCCCCCGAACCCTCTCCAAGGGGGGGCTCCAAACATGCAGCCCCTCAGACCCCCTAGGTAGCAATAGGGGGGGGAGGGGCAATCCCCCATATTGGGGATTGGGATACAAACGCGGTTGAAATAGGACCTATGAATGAGGAAGATAATAGAGCTCCACATCCAACAATCTCCCACTTGGAGACTGATTATATCAACTCCATCGTTGCTTCACTTGTTGGAAAATGTTTCCACTTTGGACCTGTTTTTTCTCATCTTCATCATCATTTTTCAAGGCTAATTGAAACTGAGGAGCATCTCAAATTCTCCCTGGTTACAACCTTTGTCAACATATTTGTAGGATTCTGGGTAGTGTGTATCTTTTCCAGCTTCAACTATCTATCATCCAAAACTGACAGTATGCAATGATACCTAATTTCTATATATTTAGTCTTATAATGAAAGGATGTATTCTTTGCAAGATGAATGGCACTAAGGTTTTCACTATAGAACCTGCTCATCTCTTGATTCTTTCCCAACTCATCCATCAACCTTTGTTATCAAATCATTTCTTTACTAGCCTCTATGGAAACAACATACTTTACTTCTGTTGTTGAAAATGATTTTTTTTTTTGCAATTTTATAATTGAACTGACAGTTGTTCCACCTACAATAAACACATACCTTGTGGTGCTCCTCTTGTTATCTCTATAACCTACCATGTCTGCATCAAAATATCCATGTAGAGCAATATTTGAACAACCAAAGCATAATGTTTGATTTGTGGTACCTCTCAAATACCTGAGAATCCACTTCACTACCATCCAATTCTCTTTTTGTGGATTGTTGATATACTTTCTTACAACTCCCAATGCATGTGAAATGCCAGGCCTTATGCAAACCATTGCATACATTAAGCTTCTAATGTTGATGCGTATGGAACTTTACACATATAATCCATCTCTTCCTAGGTCTCGGGACACATCTCCTTACTTAGTTTGAAATGACTATCCAAAGGTGTACTAACTGGTTTTGCATTCTGCATATTAAATTTCCAACACCTTTTCTATGTACTCATTGTGAGACAATGTTAATTTGTGATTTTCCCTATCTCTAGTTATTTTCATACCAAGAATTTGTTTTGTAGCACCCAAATCCTTCATTGCAAATGAATTTGCCAATTTTCTTTTGAGCACATTTATTTCCAACATGTTAGACCCTACAACAAGCATGTCATCTACATACAATAGCAATAAAATATAGCTTCCATCATTTTTTCCTTTTAAAATAAACACAATGGTCAAAGTGACATCTAATATAACCTTGTTCATACATAAACTTGCCAAATTTTAGATACCAATGCCTTGGAGCCTATTTTAATCCATATAGGCTCTTCTTCAACTTAAACACTAATTTCTCCTTCCCCTTGACCTCATACCCTTGTGGTTGTTGCATATATATCTCTTCCTCCAAATTCCCATGGAGAAATGTTGTGTTTACATCTAACTGTTCAAGATGCACATATTTTTTTTCCTCTAGAACTAAAATAGTTCCAATTGAAGTTATTTTAAGAACAAGAGAAAAAATTTCATCAAATTATATACCTTTCTTTTGTGCAAACCCCTTCACCACAAGTCTAGCCTTATACTTTTGTTTTCCTCCATCTTCTTCCTTTAACCTATAAACCCATTTACTATGTAATGTTGCTTTACCTATTGGAAACTTGACTAAGTCCTAATTTTGGTTATGCATCAATGAGTTCATCGCTTCTTCCATGGCTTGCTCCCACTTCTTCCTTGTTTCTACCTGCATTTCTTCTTCATATCGTTTTGGTTCACCAGAATCAATCAAGAATAAATAAAATAATGAAGGAGAGTATTGTTCAATGGGTCAACTTATCTTGGTATATATTCTAACACCACTTTCAAGTGTTTGAGTTTCTTGTTTCTATTATTGTTTTGGTTGTCAATAATTATAATTTTCAGGCACCTTTACTTTTTATGTGATCTCATCAAGCACTGTGTATTCTTTGTTTTCCTTTTCCTATTTATTTTCTTGCATCTAATCCTTATACAAGAACTTTTCACTGAATATGATATCTCTTCTCCTAATCACTTTGTGATTTTCATAGTCATATAAGCGATAACAAAAATCATTAACAACATATCCAATAAAGGTACACTTATTTGATTTTGCGTCAAGCTTTGTTCTATTTTATTTTTAATGTGGACAAAGGCTTCACAACCAAAAATATTTAAAAATGAGTATTTTACCTTTTTACTTGTCCATGCCTCCTCTGGAATACCACCATATGAGGAACTTGAAGGTTGTTTGTTTATTAGATAAACAACAATATCTACAACATCTACCCAAAATTGTAAGGGAAATCCTACGTGCAGTTGCATGCACCTTACATGCTCCATGATTGTCTTATTCATCCTTTCTGACACACCATTTTCTTGCAGTGTTCCTGGAACTATCTTCTCTCTACGAATTCCATGCTCTGAACAATAGTTATCAATGCAATATCCACCTCCATTGTCTGATTTGAGACACTTCAACTTCTTTCCTGTCTCATTCTCAACCAAATGTTTCCATTTCTTGAAAGTGTCAAATACATTAGATTTATGTCAAATACAATAAATTTGGGTTTTCCTAGTTGCATCATCAATAAAAGTAACATAATAGTGATATCCATTGAGAGATGATACCTGAGGAATTCCCCATACATTTGTATGCACAAGCACTAAAATTTTCGCCTTCTTTTCCTTCCCAGCTCTGATAAATTTAACTCTATTCTATTTTCCATAAACACAATTTTCACATAAATCCAAATAAACGTGTTTCAGACCTGGCAACAAATTTCTTGAGTGAAGAATATGCATCCCATTCTCACTTATGTGCCTGAGCCTATGAAGACAAAATGTTGTATATTCTTCTATGGAGGTTAAAGCAATAACAGAATTAGAAATACTATTGCATAGATACAATGTACTAACCTTTTCTCCTTTTTTTATTACCAGGGTTCCTTTAGTGACCTTCCAGGTTTTGTTTATAAAAGTAGTTACATACCTTCACCTCCCAACTTCCTTGTTGAAATTATAAATTTATTCAGATATGGAACATGCCTTACCTTCTTCAATAGCCATTGGTTTTCATTCTATTTCTTTATAAAAGCCTTACCCATTCTAATGGTTTTACAAGGTTTATCATCACACAAACGAATCTGTCCAAAATCTCCTTAAACATAGTCATGAAAATGTTTCCTATCAGGTGTGGCATGGAATGAGGCCCTTGAATCTACCACCCATGCATAAATAATATTATCTAATGAAATAATCGAAGCATCTTGCAACACATCACTTGTCACATTCGCTTCATGATTGTTTAGTTTCTATCCATCTCCTTCTTTTCCCTTATGAGATTTGCAGTATTTCTTCAGGTGTCCTTTCTTCCTGCATTTCTGGCACACTATACTTCATTTATATTTGGATCTACCTTTTCTTGACATACTATGATTTCCTGGGCTCCTTCCTCTTTCCATTTTTCTTCCCCTAGTCTCTATAATAAAATCATTACATGATGTCTCACTAGAGCTTTTCCATCACATTTCCTCGCCAAGGATGGCACCAACAACATCATCAGATTTTAAAGTAATAGATCTAGAGACGAAGTTACTAATATCCATAACTAAGTCATTCTAAATTTTTGGCAATGAGCACAAAAATAACAGAGCTCTAACTTCATCATCAAAATTTACCCCTACAAAACTTAGCTGATAAGTAACCGTGTTAAATTAATTTAAATGATCAGTAATAGATCAACCTTTTGACATCTTCATATTAAATAGATGCTTCATAAGAAATACCTTATTTGAGGCCAGGGGTTTTTCATATAGTTTGGCCAATGCCATCATTAAACATTTTGTTGTTGTTTCCTTTGAAAAGTTGAATGCCACCGACATTGCTAGACACAGTTCTATTGTTTCTAGTGTCTTTCTTTCGAGAAAATCCCATTCTTTGTTTGTCATACTTGTCAACTTCTTTGATTTTCCGCTCAATGGGAGGTACATATCTTTATGATATAGATAATATTCCATCCACATCTTCCACAACTAGTAACTTTGGTCATTAAATTTCTCAAACCTAAACCTACCATCTTCTGCCATTGCTCCCACTCGAACCAGGAGCCCTCCTTTCTTGTGAGTTCATCATCTAAATAGACCTTCAACTATGATACCAGTTGTTAGAAATTAATTAACGAAGCAAAAAAATACACAAAATATTGCAAAAACACAAATATAGAAATGCATATAATAATAGCAACACAAATATGTGTGGTTCACCCAATTTGGGCTATGCCCACAGAGAAACAACTAGTCCTTCCTTTTATATTATCCAACAAAATGAAGAGATACAACCTACAATAGATTCGTTGTAATTTCCTCTTCACTCTCACACAGTATTCTCTCTCTTTCTTGCTCAAAATTATTATACACATCCACAATACAATTCCCTCATATAAACTAAGGGGTTACCTTCTAGGGAAAAAACCCTAAATTAAACGTAACTTCTACCGTCAGTTCATCCACCTAATGAATGACCCAAATTGACTACGAAATTACAATATTTTACAAGGAAAATTCTCATCTATTTTTAGCTTCGGGGGCGCTACCTCTGAACCCCCACCAAGGGGGGTTTTAAACATGCAGTCGCCCCCGTTAGACCCCCAGGTAGTAATAGTTGAGAGGGAAATCCCTCCCACACCCCTCCATTAGGGATTGGGATCCAAACATGGATGAAACAAGATCTCTGAATCAGGAAGATAATCAGGCTCCATATCCAACAATGTCCTTCAAATAAACAATGAAATTAAATCCATGACATATCCTAATGAAGAAGAAGCCAAGTTTTTCCAAAATAGCAAAAGAGGAACTAACAAGTTTAAAGGTAAGCTTCCTTTCAAATGAATTGAATGTGGAAGGATAGGTCATTATGCTTCTAAATTTCCTTATGCCAAGAAGAATGATAGTGATGATGAGTTAAGATTCAAATCCAAGCATCAAAAGAAGAAGCAAGTTAGTAAGAAAAATAATTTTTACTCAAAGTAACAAACTGATAGTGAAAGCAATGAAAGTGTAATTGATAAAGAAAGGGGTGAAATAGTATTCATTGTTGAGGTTTAAAAACTTGATGGAGAGACAAACTATGAGGGAGAACTTAGAATTGTGCTAAAATAAATAAAGATCCTCATAAAGAAGGAAGGTTAGCTGATGCAATAGCTTCAAGACAAAAATCTAAATGAAGGTACCATTCTTTCTCTGAAAATTGAACTAGAAGACGAAAAATGGTAAAGGATTTTATGTTTGAATGGGTAAAGGAGTTTGTTAAATGAAAAGGAGAAAATATGAAAAATAATATAAGTGGAGGTTCCCCTCTTAAGAGAAGAATTGAAGCAACTCAAATCAAAGTTTCATAAAGGGACTAAATCCCTAGGTCACATTCTCAGCATTCATAGATCCCCTCTCATTAAGACAAGTATCAATTATCAAGGAAATTGTGAGGTACCTAAGAACAATGGTCCACCAAGTTCATCTAATGAAGATCATCCCAGAGGGCTCAATCATGCTTTCATTGCATCTAGCAATAGAATTCTTGAAGATCCAAAGCAAATCATAAACCAGGATAAGCATGTTCATTTTAGTGACTTTCAAGACAATTCCAAGGAATAAAATTAAAAAGGATCCACAAGAAGAAATGATGCAAGTAGTGAAAATTAGCAAATGAATATGGCTCCTCATAAAGAATCCAAAATCAACAATGAATTTGGTGTTAAAAATAACCAAATGAATATGGCTCGTCACAAAGCATCCAAAAGAAACAATGAAGCATGTATTGGAAGCCAATAAATGGATATTGATCCTCCAAGGAGTAACTTCAGAAGGTTAAGATTTCCTTCTACATCTAGGTATCAAACAAGTCTTTTGGTTATTATTTTTGACGTACTAAATTTGGACAGAAAGCATTTGATTATAAGACCTACTATATGGTAAGATATAAAGGATATGGTCAAGTGCCTAGATGGAAGCATGTGGACCAAATTAAAAGAATATCTCAGTGATTTCTGCAGATATTGAAGTCTAATGTTGAATGTTACATATGTCACAATGAGGGTCATACAACACGAGATTGCAAACTCAACTCGAGATGGCATGATAGGAAGGGACTTCCTATCAATACAAGGGTTATTTCTTGATCTGTTTTTGTATGATTAGTTTTGTTGTGCTAATAAAAATTAAAGATTTATAAACATGTGCTTGCTTCTTTCTTTTTGTGTTGAGGTTTCCTTAGTTTTTTTGTCTTTGAGGTTTCTGCGAGTC
This sequence comes from Pinus taeda, assembly GCA_000404065.3. NCBI lineage: Eukaryota > Viridiplantae > Streptophyta > Pinopsida > Pinales > Pinaceae > Pinus > Pinus taeda. Next base: position 36,264 of record APFE030307647.1, read on the forward strand.
TCATGTTTAAGTAGATTATCTTCTAGATCCATTGCATTCAGTTTCTTTTTTATTGACGTTTTGAACCAACAACGGTGGTTCATCTTCAGGATGTGAAAGAATTGTTGAAAGACTAGTCTTATTTTTCTAAATATATAGAGATGTATGAGATGCTTAGCCGACAGATATTAGGATTTATTAAATTATTTTTAATTGTTCTATTTGTTTTGTAAATTTAATTGTATTTTTATGATATTTCAAAATTATTATGGAATTATTTTTCATTAGGGTTATGGTTATATTAATTTTATTTGTATTAATTATTCATATTCTAATTCTATTTTAATTTAATACATTTTAATTATATTATTTTTAATTAATTAATTATTTATTTATTAATTATTATTATTATTAATTTCTAATTAATTATTAATTTTAATGGTTAAATTATATTTATTTCAATTTATTTATTTAATTATTTATTATTATACATATTTTAATTATATTTATTTTAATTATTTAATTTAATTAATAATTAATTAATTATATTTATTTATTGTATTGTATTTAATTAATTATTAATTATTAATTATTTATTAATTTTAATTGTTATTGATTATATTTGTTTCGAATTATTTATTACTATTAATTATATTTATTTTAATTATTTATTATGGCTAATCTATTTTTTCTTATTCTATTTGTTTCCTTAGTTGTTGGTGCTTACAAACAGGTAAATTCACTTAAGTTAAACAAGACATTCATGAGAAAAATAACTTCAAAAATGAATAATGAACAACAAACATGTACAATGCAACAAACCATCAAAGAGACACATTAACAAAGTGTTTTGATGAAGGAGTTCACCCCTCCTGGGCTACATCCCCTTGGTCCAGCTTCCATGGCTTGGGCCTCTGTATTATCTCAATGGGGGAAAAATGTTGTTTACAAAGCTCTATGGCTCTTGACACCTACACCAATGTGTTTAGATGGTCCAAATTAGCCAAAAAACACTTCTTTCTGAACTCATTTTTTTCGAAAATTGAGCAAGTTATTCTTCATTCAATTTTTCCTAGGAAACCCTACTAAATCTGGGGAGACTCCAATTAAGTCCATCAAAACTGGCAGTTTCCACCTAATTTGGTGCGCTACCAAATTTGCCACCAACTTAATCCAAATTTAAAGCACGCTTAATTAAAGCTTTAAATGGAATTAGTTTTAAAAAAACATGATTAGCACTAAGCACTATCCGTTACTGGCCCTCGATCACGTGCTTGAGGTCGCATGGGGTGGGGACTGGCCTGTAGGGCTGGCTCCCACCACCCTACTTTTGGACTTTAACTTCACATTGAAATAAGTGTAAGTGGTTGTCTTTCCCAATTTTGTCTTGGTGGTTCATTGGTAAGGCTTAGGCTTTTGGTGGAGGAGGTTACAAGTTCAAAACCCTCTTTTGCCCAACCCATACACTTTTAACATAACGATTAATACATTGCCACCATACGAATTAATACATTGCCATCCCACTTTGTATTATGTGGATTTGACCAATACACTTTTAACATAACGATTAATACATTGCCACCATACGAATTAATACATTGCCATCGAACTTTGTATTATGTGGATTTGACCACATAAATGAGATTAAATATGTGCTTTTGTTATATGGTTCGAAACTATGGTTTATTTATATCCGATTTTATATGTTTATTAAAAAAACTATGTAATATAAATAATAATAATATTAAACACTTTTAACATAACGATTAATACATTGCCACCATACGAATTAATATATTGCCATCGGACTTTGTATTATGTGGATTTGACCACATAAATAAGACTTAAATATGTGCTTTTGTTATATGGTTTGAAACTATGGTTTATTTATATCCGATTTTATATGTTTATTAAAAAAACTATGTAATATAAATAATAATAATATTAAACACTTTTAACATAACGATTAATACATTGCCACCATACGAATTAATATATTGCCATCGCACTTTGTATTATGTGGATTTGGCCAATACACTTTTAACATAACGATTAATACATTGCCACCATACGAATTAATACATTGCCATCCCACTTTGTACTATGTGGATTTGACCACATAAATGAGATTTAAATATGTGCTTTTGTTATATGGTTCGAAACTATGGTTTATTTTTATCCGATTTTATATGTTTATTAAAAAAACTATGTAATATAAATAATAATTATATATAATATATAATAATATTAAACACTTTTAACATAACGATTAATACATTGCCATCGGAGTTTGTATTATGTGGATTTGACCACATAAATGAGATTTAAATATGTGCTTTTGTTATATGGTTCGAAACTATGGTTTATTTATATCCGATTTTATATGTGTTTATTTAAAAAACTATTATAAAATAATAATTAATTATATATATAAATAAAAACAAATCCAAATTCTACTTTGGAGCCAACTAGGAAATTTCACCTTCTTTGAGTCAAATTGGTTTTAACATAACGATTAATACATTGCCACCATACGAATTAATACATTGCCATTGGACTTTGTATTATGTGGATTTGACCATATAAATGAGATTTAAATATGTGCCTTTGTTATGTGGTTCGAAACTATGGTTTATTTATATCTAATTTTATATGTTTATTAAAACAACTATGTAATATAAATAATAATTATATATACTAGCAATTGTCCCAAAAGGTACAAAGAGAGGCCGATAGGATTATTAAATTGGGATTGCCAAATTCAGTTACAGTATGACTGATCTATGAGGAGCTTTGGGGCCTATAAATTACAAGAGAATAGTTTTTCACATGGGTTTCTCTGGTGATTTTGTTGAAGAATGTTATGCATATATTTTTTCACCTGAAGAAGGTTGGTATCACATTAACAATAAAGGACAATAAGCTGTCATGGAATGAAGCATAGTTAAGGATCAGATTGTGGTAAAAGGGATTTACCAATTCCTTTCACAGGGCAATATGAGGGATTCGAGTCTACGCATGTTTCAAAAACTGGGGAGTTGGGATATTTCCTAATTTCTGTCTCAATGGTTTGCAGAGAATAAGGATTTCATAGCTCTTCTTTTATACATACTACGGGGCATTTGGCATATGAGGAAATGCTAAGAGATTCCTGACCAGAGAGATCTGAATGTCAGGGGATTTAGAATCAAGGGATTTAGATTCTATTTAGAAGCACTAAAAAATAAAGCAGTTTAGTAAAAACACATTAATTAAGAAAAATACACCATATTCACATCTTATCATTGATGCACAATAAATAAACAAACCACTCACATCTTATCATTGATGCATAATAATAAACAAAACATTATAATTTATGCTACAATCACAACCAGATGAGTAATACATCACTTAAATTTGTGGCAGTTACATACTTAGTAGCAACTATTTAAGAAACAATGTATGAAGAAATACTCTTTTGCTGCAATTAAATACTGAGTAGCAACTATTTAAGAGCCAATGTATGAAGAAATACAAGAGTTCTGCACATAACCACAATGATTAAACCACAATTAATCATTATTTAGCTTGAAACAGGGCATTCATTTGATTTTCGAATACAATTTCAAATCAAAAGCATTGATGACCAAAACAATAAAAATGCCTAACAAAATCACTACAATCCTAGGTTTAACCAGCGGCATAGAGTGCAAGGTCAGTAATAGAGCAAATGGAGGTCTCCAAAATCTCCAATATGAGGAAAAGTGCCAGTCCAGGACTGCATATACTGTTAAATGAAGTATTAAAAAATATGAAGACACAATTGCCTAATGTACAGGGCATTCATCAAATTTTCAGAAGTCCAGAAGTTAACAAGGCACATGTGCCCCTTTTCTCTCTTTTTCTCTACATTCTCAAATTTCCAACCCTGCCGAGAATTGTATTAAACATTGATAGCATGATTCTTGCGAAGGAGGAAAAGAATTTCTTTCTGCAATTAAGGGAATACGAACAAGAATAGCTGCTTAGCAGAAGGTTGACAGAGTACATCAGGTAGGTGATATAGATGAATGCTATGAGTGAGGCCATCAGTTTCCTGATCTTGGATCCAATGCCTGAGTTTTTAGAGCCAATAGCCATCTGTTCCCATGCAAGTTTTTGAAGGTCTTTCTGATCTTTCCTAGTGATGGCCATCGTCATCGTCTGATTGTTGTGCCAAGGTTTTTCTCTGTCACATTTGAACAAATTCTATTAAAATTGAAAAGAAACAAAAAAGAGCAAGCAGACATTTTTACAGACAAACAAACCAAAAAGAATTAAGTCCATTCTTTCCCTGAATGCAATAT
>APFE030307655.1:0-11832 GCA_000404065.3 Pinus taeda
ACAATCATGAAAAATACATAACTCCATGTAACCTAAGTCATATCACACAAAACTTAGGGTCTTGCACTCCATCCCAGCCCAATCCAAGTATGAATCCTAACATGAGAATGAATGTGTCAACATCGAACATGCTAGAAAACCACATGATTATAGGCCAAAATGTGGATCATTAACAGGCATGAGAGAAACCACCAATAATGACAATGGTCCTCAAGGTACAACAGTACAATCTGCGGATGTGAAAATGAAGTTGATGTCGAAGACTCATGGAATCATATGATCAAAATCCAATGATGTAAATCCATTGTTAGATCTGAAGAACTTTCCATTAAGGCATGCAATCTCTAAGGTACTGAAAGGGAGTCTCTAAGTCATCTTCCTGGATAATGAGCTGAATTCGAAAGGAGGTGACCCATCAAAGGAGGGCCATGATGATTCCCCCATTATCGACATGAAACGAGGAATAAAGTGAAATGAATGAATATGATCACAACTATAGCAAAAGCTCAAAAAATGTATAGGTAGAAAACTGTAGATAGGACTTCTCTTGAACATATCGATGATACGACTCTGGAGTGTGGGAGCATTTGACTCAACATAGGACTAGCGATCATGATGATGAAATGGAATAGTCAGATAACAGGAAAAATGGATTACCCAAACCCAAAAATACATGTGATTGAGTGAGAATATCCCAAACATCACACGAGAAACAAATTAGTTTCATGTTCAAGAGCAACATGCTGCCTATACAAGAGATGTTTCACTTTCATTTTTCCCCACTATTTCTAGCGAGTACCCCAATTATTTTTATCACAAGCTTGAAGGGGATAGAATATGCTTGTCATATAAGTTCATTCTTTGAATGAATCCATCCTAGTATTTTTTATGAGTCTTAGGAAGGAGAAACTCGGGCTCATCATGGTGAGAAGTCTTTTGTCGTTTAATTTTTATGAGTTTGATGGAAGAGTAACTCAATGTCTTTTACATATTTAGAGAGTTTGCAAAATAGACTAAAAAGAAAACTCCATCAGATCCCTTTTCGTAATTTGTCTCTCGAATCAGAAAAGGTATAAAATAATATTTGAGAGAACCTCTTAACCAAGTCAACCAAGGTGTTCCCTTTTTGTAAATAGTGAATCCCAACCCAAAAAAATGGGTAAATGTATATTGACGCAACATCAATTCATTTAATTTAACGAGTTTGACAAGACAAGTGCTCGATAATCTTTTAATTTTTCAAGAGTCAGAAAAGAGCGTAAAGATTAATTCTCCTAGAGAAACAAGTGGCATAAAAGGATAGAAATTGGTTCTGATCATGATGGAACTAACCAAGACATGTAAAGTTCAAGAGGCTGGCTAATAAGACCATTGATTGTAGATGTTCCCCAGGAAAGGGTAAAACAACCAAGTGAAAGCATATGATCGGCCAAAGAGATGGTGATGTTGGAATGAAGAAACAAAGGCTCATCTAGAAAAAATCGGCTGATAAAAGCAACAATCACGAGATTTAAAGTGGGAATGGTTTAATTTTTACACAAGCTTAAAACATGCGAAATTATTCTTGAGTATACTTGAGGATGGTTTCATTGCTCACAAGCTTGAAACATGAGAAAAACTATGCCTGGATTTGGTTTCGTTTTTACACAAGCTTGAAACATAGATAAAATATACTTGAATTAAGTTTGCATGGCCCTTGCATAATGACTTGATATGAGGTACATGGCCCCCAATATTTATCTCATTCACCTAAGTATACTATTGGTTACTAATAGGTGGATGGAATCAAGGTTCACTTATGATATCAAGTGAAAGACTTGAATGGGATTTTACGAGATCTTACTCATCAAAGACTTGAATTGGAAGGGGATTTATTTCATTTTTTAATGGGATTGACACAGGAAAAGAACCATGCTCATGTCACCTTATTTCATTTTTAATGAGCTTGACAAAAGTAAAAGAAATTTTCTCATGGAGACTTAATTCATTTTTTAAAGAGGTTGACATAGTAAAAGAATTATTCTCATGGTCCTTGTTTCATTTTTTAATGAGCTTAATAGAAGACAAGGAACCCTGCTCCAGACCCTTTATCACAACCCAAAAGAGGCCATGGATTTCAAGAGGTTTTCATTAGATGGGAGAAAAACACTCTAGAAGGGATACATGTCTAGGGATCCAAATAAAAAATCAGCCTCCAATGCCCCCAGTACATGGTGTACTACATCAACCACTAGATCATTAGTATATGTGGACATGGAACATGTGGACGCATAATTAACCTATGGTGGGGGTGACACCTGTTGCACATAAGAACCATTTAGGGACGAGGGTTGATGGGGAGTTGATTCAAGACCATTGAATGCAAGCTGATCAATGATCACAATGCTTCCTTCATGTAGGAAACACATCACTCAAAAGAGGGAGGAAACAAGTGCTCCCATTATGTAAACACAGTCATGACTGAGGAGTAGATTAAAATCTAAAGGGCCTTGGAAAACCATTACATCTATATAGAAAGTCTTCCCCTCCCAAAGTAATAGGTAACTTAGGAAGGATCACTAATGGTTGACTTGTTCCTCTGTTAAAATCTAACATATTTTGGGCAATGGGGACAAGCTAAGGCAAACCTAAATATTTCCAAGGAGTTGAGCATAGGATGCTAAAAAATGCACCCTCATCTATAACTGTGCTAGGTACTGCCATATGATAAGCATGTACTATAATACAGAAAGGCACATAAGATGGAAGACAAAATCCTGCTAGTCGACTCCAATCAAAAGAAGTGACCAAACTACTTGGAGCGGGTTTCATAGGAACGAGAGAGCTGCTCTCTTGCTCTATGGGAATAAGATAATTTCTCTCATGCACCTGGGGAATGGGAGGATATCCATCTAGTTCATTCAAAATTGAAGAAACCAAGATAACCTAAGAAGTACAAGGTTCAACCTTTACTAGAAAGGTATGGTTAACTGAAGGTGGAACCAAGTCTACCATTTTCTCGACTAATGGTTTGTTGAGAAAAGACTCATGAAACTCACTCTCAAAGAGAGTGGGGTTGACCAAAGTTAGATTTCGATCAATCACTTGATAAACTAGTGAAAGATCAAGGGAAATCTTTCTATAACCAATCAGAAGATGAGGATGGGAAGCAGTCAGGTTTTCCAACTCTTTGGAAGCTTCATTCATAAGAGGAAAAAGGTGAATGGGATGATTACCTTCAAAAAACTTACAAGGAAATTTTACTTTTCCCTTTTCCCCATTTACTTTATTATTACTAGTTGAGGGCTTGTCACTAGCATGAACTGTAGAGGCTAATGAAAAAGGTCGATGTGAACTCGTGGACCAAACTTCTAAGAACTTAGGAATACCAGGACAATTTCGAAGAAGGTGGCCACCCTTACATAACATGCAAGAGAATTTTAGTTTCCAAAGTTGGTTAGAATATTTTTTTGCATCACTTGCATCCACAAAAATGCTACTTGGTTGTCCCCTTGCTTATTTTGCTTCTTCTCCTTAGTCCTCTTCTTCTTATTCTTAGCTTCCTGATCACTAGAATCCAGACTTTCACTAGGTTAAGAGGAAGAATGAGGTGAATGAATAGGTGAAGAAGGTGAGGGGTCAAATTTAGGATCAACATGAGGTTGATGTTGTTTAGGTGGAGGAGCACTCATTTGAAAAGAAATTTGGTCACTCGAAATCATTGAGGCCGAAAATAACCATATTAGCAGACCAATGGATAATCTAGGAAGGGAAAAGATTGGCATATAAGGAACACAAGTATTTCCAAAAGAAGGAAAAGGAATAGGATTCTTGTCAGAGCAGTTTCCTTAACTGGTAGACTCAACAAATGTTTCCATTCGTATCAACCTAAGACATACTAAGGAGTATTCCCATAGGAAGAATATTTTTCCACAATCAATTAATTGATTTTATAACTTCAACAAAAATAAATCGAAAGGGGGTAATCTAGTAAAAAATGGTTTACCAAATATCCATGAACTGCTATATACACCTTCGCCAAAACCAAGGACTTAACGTATGGTGACCAATCTCCTTGAGTGTTGTGTTCAATGTATCACATTTACAATATGGCTAACACGATTGCCTATGGCTAAAGTAGTAACCTAGTAAGGTCTCCTAATATATACTTGACAGTACATGGAGCACAAGTCTGTGTTAGCACTGTCTAATGCATAACCATTTAGTGAGAGCATTCCCATATACTTTCCCTACTGAAGTGCCTCCTATATACCCGAAATTACTGGAGAACCATCGATATACTTCTGTAATGGAATGGGATTTCTCCGCCAGGATACAATGCAGGAAGTTAATGACAATTGCTATGTTTAAAGGTGCTTGAACATGTCTCTAGCCTAGACCTCTAGATATTTGCATTAAGTTAGAAATTCTCTTTAGTTTAATTGAGGTAAATTATAAGTTTATCTTCAATTAGGTTTCAGTTTGATGGCTCAATGATGTCACCTGTACCTATGATGCAACTAAATGATAAAATGAAATCTTTTCATTCGATGAAGGATAAACTAATGAAGGAAGAGAGAGAACCAAATAATGCATCAATTAAGCAAAATGCATTAAAACACAACTCTTTATTTTTCCAATGAAAAAATGCAAAAATGAGATCGAATATTTCACTTTCACAAACAAATCCAATGCCAAGATGCAATCCTAAAAGAAACAAAAATCAATTTTCTTTCACTAAGATGCAATAATTTTATCTTTTCCTTTTCACTTTGATTCAATGATGCAAACTAATTCAACGAGCAAAGGAGAAACTCCAATCTAAACAACTAAAATGAAAATTTCATTCACTTATGGTTTCAAATCCAAATCATTTCAAAAGTACTTAAATGAGGAAATCATTCACTTTTATTTTCAAAACAAAGAAACCAAACAAGAATTCACTTCCAGTCCTTCCAAAGCATGCAACTATAATCTATGCTTGACAATGGAGAAAAAGTAATCTTTAAAGCATCAAAATGACTCAATACTAATGAGAATAACTTTATGATCATGAACTAAAAGAAACTTGAAAAATATGTCCTCACTATAGGAAGACTCATGAATGGAAGCAATCAATCTCAGAAAGCCAAACTAAGAAATGAGTAGAGGGTGACCTAGAGACCCTAGAAACCATAGAAGGAAATCAAGATTCAAACACACATTAACAAAGGCAAGAGACAATTGCAATCATACAAGCATAACAATCAAGACAAATACATTGTAGTCACACTAAAAGATCATTAACAAGGGTCAAAAATACTGAAAACAAGAAGAAACCCTAATTTTATTCTATCCTCTGAGATCATCATGCCTGTTAAAGGAAAAATGGCGATGCCAAGCATCTCAGCGCAATTTTAACTAAAAAATAAGCATTGACAACACTTTTGTCAGAGCAGAAAATGCACTGGGAGAGAAAACTAAGGAAAAAGTAAAAAATCTTCAAGATCTGAGCAAGATAAACATTCTTAGGCAATAACCAGCGATTGCAAATAACTATAGTGGTAGAGACAACCCAAAAAATTGATTGTTGGTCAAACTCATTAGAGAATCTGATTGGAGGAATGAATGGAAAGGGTTATAGCTTCCCCAGTGGAGTCACCATTTTGTTGTCGAAGAAAATCCTCTCTGTAGATAGAAATGATCCCTCTAGCCAAATGAGTGGGAATAACAACCTACGTGACAATCTACAAGGACACTTTCCTAATTGCAATCGAAGTGAGAGAAGAGGAAGATGGCCTACCTCGTTCTGATGCTATAACGTACTCCTTTGTTGAAGACCTCAAATTGCTTGTGCTTCAAGCTCAACTCTACTTCTTAGATAATTTTCATACTGGAATAAGATATAAAATACACAACAAAGCATACAAGTAGAACAAGGATAATCGAAAGTAATCCACTTAATAGATCAAGGAGCATTAAGATAAATGTTGCATTAACACAAACATTTATGGAAAGTGAACCAACAATTGTATATATTAATGAAATAAAGGAGGAAGCATGCAACCAAGCTTTGATGTCAATAATCTCTCCTTGATTGAATGTCCAAGTCGAGGCTCAAGCTCCCCAAGCACTCCTTGTCCAAGCCAAATGAGTAGCATGTAGGCACTATCTCAGCGCAAGGGTGAAAATAGCTAAAGAAAAACCATTTGGGAATGGGAGAGGATGAATATATAGGCAGGGAAAGGGAGTTAGGATCTCTCCAAAGATAGGAGAAGGCCCACATATCTAAGAGGTAGCTAATAAGGATAAGATCAAAGGGAAATATTGGGAGAATTTGACGACATACACACCGAACAACCTCCAGCTCATCGTTTTGGATGCCTCTAGATCATGAAGCTTCTTGTCCTCTTTGGCAAAACTTGTCTTTTAAGGATCAACTTAGGTATCCAAGAAAAAATTGTGCTAGCATCGCAAGGCTAGTATAATGCAACTAGCGATCAGCACGAGTTTCCAGTGTCACAATCGTGCTAGTCCTAAATTAGGGTTTTAGAGCTTACTTCTTTAGAGAAGGCTCCAGGCATGTTTTCATCAGTGTTTCAGGGAGGATCTGAACTGCCTATCAGGATGGCTATACTGCATAACTTCCAATTTTCAGGTACTTCAGTGTATGACACAGGGATGTGCAAGATGCATAAAAAAATACTGTGGAACAAGGAGTGTCCACACCAGTGGGGGTTCTGCTTGTTGGGGTACCCTCCTTGGTCCCTGGGTTACCACCCTGGTTTCCTACACCCACGTTGGTGTCTGACATGGTGAAAATATGGGGTTGAGAAGACACATAATCAAAGGAACAAATGGAAGAATTAGTAGAACTAGAATCAAAATGATGACTCGATGAATGACTGGGAGGATGAACTCTAACTCGGTGGGGAGGAGTAATATGTACTAATAGGAACTGGGGGTGAGGATGATGAAGTCTCAATGAAAAACACGTAGGGGGTGCAATTATGTTAAGACAATAATTATCTATGAATTAAAGGGTGATGATAGGAATCAAAAGAGAAACTAACAATAAGAAAACACTTAGTGTATTGGTGCCAAGTGTAAACTAACTATATTAATGATGCTACTCTAATACAAGAAAAAACTTCCTATCAAAGAAAAATATATTTAGCATATAGGTGATATAAATCCTCAAACAATCTTAGATCTATAGTTTCATATGGCCTTCCAAAGAACTTCTTACTTGACACAATCTCATCCCCACAAGTAGAGCTATCCAAAGAAAGGTAGGGTAGAGAACCAACTACTTCCCACAAGCATGCATATAGGGTTTTTTCCTAAGATTTGTCACTACGGTTACCTTCATCTCATAGGGGCGGGCGAGTCTTGAGATTCTTGATAGTCAACCAATGCATGAGATTCCCTGCCATAGGTTGGGTAACCCCGAGGAGAACCACTTGCATGATGACCTAGCTTAACCCCCTCTGAATCAAGTTTCTGAAATACTCCAGCTTTGGACTATGGGATGGTGAAGGATTTTAATCTCTCTAATATTTCAACTTCTATGTCTCAATGAAAGCGATCGATGAGTGTTATTGGAAGCCTATCCCACTGATCATACACCTACACTACGAATATTGTTTGGCCCTAGTGCCCAAGTGGGCTTAATCTATGTGTTGTGACTTATTAGGGTGTAGCATTTCAAGTCTTTGCTTGGCAGTGTTAACTAAGATCATGTTCGCTGAGGGTGTGAGTGTGTGAAAATAATGTGTCAAGTGGATGAGTTAATTGAGCATGTTTGATGATGCCATGCACTACTGTAAATAAAACGTTGAAATACTGTAAAGAAATCTAAAAAAGACAGAAATTAAACAACAAAACAAGCACACAAAACCCCACCCATAAGGGTTACCAAGAAGCTAAGAAACAGAGGGAAAACAAGCTACTCAAATACACATAAAAAGGCCTAAATGATCTAATATCAAGGGAATAAGATCTAAAGGAACTAATTTGTTGCAAATGGTGTAGACAAACAACAAAAATTAGATGTGTGAAATGTTGAAAAGGATTGGAGTGAAGCTCTAAAATATAGGATGCTCAAGGGGATCCTAAGGGGGAAGGGAAAACCCAAACTCTAACAAAGGGAGTTGCCATTTTTTAGTGTGAAATTTCTTGGAAGGTGTGCCAAAATTCTTCACTTAAGTCACTTGGTGACAAGTGATGCTAACAAAAATTTGATGGATTTTGATGATTGAGATCAATAATAAAAATTGAAAAGCCTGCAACAAAAACATATACGATCTAGAATAGAAAGAAATAGTAAGTATATCCAATGCAATAACCCAAATGGAAATACTTTTCTTGAATAAATTCTTTATTGAAAACAAATGGTCAAGGATATCAACAAAAAGGGTCTGTGAATCCCCCTCCATGGGATGTGTCCTTTGATGTCATTGATGCTTCAATAAACAATCTTCTCTCTAAATATGTGAAAAACCCAGACAAAATATGAAGAACTAAACTGGGAGCTAAAAAGAAAAGGGACGATAATGGCGACAATTATAATGATCATGGTGAGGAATGACTGGAAATATATCCTATTTATAACAAAGTATCAAGTTTATCTCGAAAATGGAGCATAATAAAATAATATTGACCAAATCAAGATCTATTGCTTGGAATACTTTATTATATTTATTGGAGAGGGAAAATATATTTAGAATGGTTAAATATCTTTGTTTAGAAATAATTAACATATAAAATGATTTATTAATTATTTCATGAGGATTAAGAATGGTGTGAAATTGAAAAAATGATTAAAATAAGATTTAATAATTAATCCAGTAATCAAAATAAGGAATAATAAATAAATAATGATTTATTTAATTACTCCTAGGATATTTAGTGAAATGTGACAAGAAATAATTATTTAAATAATGATTTAATAAATTCCTAGAGAAAATTAGATAAATAATAATTGATATAATTATTCAAATGTTTTTTTTTCATTCTTAAATCAGGAAATAATTTAACAAAGGTGATTTGCTAAATTTTTTTCCACAGTGAAAGTTACTTCACTATGGTAAAATTAATCCTACATGGTGTATTTCAATCTGCCTAGTTAGAAATGACTAGGTGATCATTTTTTGGTGATAACAATTATAGTATCATGTTTGGTCACCTCAATTTATTCATGGTCACTTCATGATTGGTTGATGCTTTTATTATGAGATTATAACTATTAAAGTCACTTACTTGCTCATGCATAGCCTTTGATGCATTCAAAAGCACACCCTCTTCTAGCAAGCTCATTGATCAATGTTTACCCTTGAAGGTAGGTACTTCACAATACTTGAGAGTAGTGCTTGCATAGTCTTTGGAAGTAGTGTCTATGTAGACCCTACATATAGTGGTTGTGCAGTTCCTAGTGACAGTGATTGTGCAACTCTTGATGGTAGTCACTACGAAACCCTTGCTCAAAGAGTGTGCAATTCATAAAGATAATGATTGCACAATTCTTGTTGACACAAAGTGCATAATCTTAGTTGATAGTGAGCATGGAATCCTGTGATTCAGTCATTCACTTGTTCTTAGCTGAAATTATATTATCATTCTAGTGAGTTTCCTCAATTACCGCTTTTGCATATTTTTTCTTGCTTTCACTTTCAAAAGTGTCACTTTTGTATTCTTCTCACTTTAGCATGTGTCACTTTCAATTTGTTAAGCTTTTGCAAGTGTTGTTTTAACATTTTCTTACGTTCACAAGTGTTTTTCTTAACTAATTAATCTCCTGTATGTCTGGCACTTAACGCATCACTAGAGGCCACTCTAGCACACTCTTCTGCATTAGATGATCTTATATGTCATAAGAATATGTGTTAGGCACATTCCCATAGCTTAGCACACTTTTTGGTTGAAATCATCTCCCCGTCCCACAAAGAGCTCACAAAGTTAACCTCACACACAACACCTACTACCTTTAATGAGCATTGAATAAGCTACTATGGAGGAGATTATATTAACATAGTTTGGAGATACCCCACTACACCTAGGGAAACATTTCTCCCTAGGATTGAAACACAAGACATCAATTTAAAAATAGGGGTCATTTCTAAAAGACAAGGTCTAACAAACCACCTCCTTAGAGAGAGAACTAACCTAAAATAACTTATCATGAGAAATATAACTATCCTAACTAATTCTCGATTTCATAGAGACTATTTGACTAATCTGCATCCCCAAATACACCACAAAATTAACCAAAAACTTTTCCAGTAAAGAAATGGCAGAAATAAATCTCAAGAAAACATATGAACAACAAAGGAAAATTTTAAATAACTAGTGAAGGAAACAAAAGAACATAGATAAGTTACTTATACAATGCATTTCTCTACCTATAAATTTTCCTCCCTTCCTTCGGTAACCAAAGTTCTTAAACATACTCCACCTTTGGAACACGAATATCCCACTATGCAAGTAGATATTTGCAAGCATATTGTTTCCAATATGACAGAACCATTGGTGGTAGAGGTCTACCTTATCTAAGGAAACATCCCTATTGATGTTGCTATCATATATATTGATGATTAGTCCACTTATGAATTTCAGGAGGCATATGACACCTACTTCGAAGCAAGTACCACACGAATACAAAGAATCCAATAATATCTTGGATTTATTACCATTACAGAACTCACCTTTTATTTAGTGGCAGCTTCAACTAGTTTTATACTTATTCGTCATTCCCTAGTATGTAGATAATTCCAGCCTAACATGGGGGTTCTTATTATAAAATTGATTAGAAATAGTATAGTGAATTTTATTATCAAAATCATTTTAATTTAAAATTTGAAAATGACTTACAACAAGTGTCAAATTTAAATTTTAACTATTTATAAAAACTATATAGGATAATAACTTTAATTTATATTTAAAAAATTTATTATTTAAATAAAATATATAATGACGTACAAAAAGATACTATATAAGAAAAAACTTAAAAAAAATACTATATAAGAAAAATCCAAGATTGTTATTGCACCTCTCTAAGTCTGATCTTAGAAAGTTTTGGAGGAAAATTCAAATTCGAACAGCTAAACAAAATCAATTGATTCCCTTGAAGAAGTAGAATATTTACCTTAAAAACCTTTAAAAATCCCTTGACAGTATGGACACCATTTTGAATGCCCCTACAGAGGATGATATCTTTTCCTTGGAAGACATAATTGAGTTTCAAGTTAAGTAGCTTTCTAATGGCAAAGATAAGGACATTGAAAACTGTCAAGATGAAATTTTAAAAATAGGAAAACTTATCCTCAACCCGCACATACACAAACTCTTTAATTTGATAGTGAAGCAAGGTTTCCCTAAGCCTTGGACGTAGAGCCTTATTATTTCTATATTTAAGACTGGGGATAAAAGTACTCCCTCTAATTATAGGACCTTTATGATTAAAAAAATTTAGCCAAGTTGTACATGATTATTTTGTAAAAGAAGATTAGCCCTGGTAGGGGTGATTTTAGGGGCGAATGTTCGCCCTTTGGCGAAATTAAGGGGTTTTAAATTTCTAGTGGGCGAATATTTTGTATTATAGTACATTTTTACAAATCACCTCAAATAGCCCACCTTATTTTAGGGGAGAGGGTAAAAAAGGTAAATTTAGCCCTTGAAATTAGGAGTTACAACCTTCCATTCGCCCATTTTCAAGAATAGGTTTTATTTAAGTGAATCCATTCGCCCATTTTCAAGAATAGGTTTTATTTAAGTGAATCCTATGGGCCAAATACCATATTTTATAAAAGAGGTATGGTAAATTAATAAAAATATAAATAAATGAGAAGTATGGTAAATAAATAAAACATTTTTTAT
>APFE030307662.1:0-19077 GCA_000404065.3 Pinus taeda
TTTCTCTGAGAACTAGATTCAAATTCCATTAATATTCACACAAATAGGACGTATTGTAGTTTGTTGAGTAGTGTTTTCATGGCCAAAGGTTACAACAGTGACATATGGCACTTCGTAAAAGTTTGATCTACTGAACTAGTCTATAATTAGGTCATTGCGGTAGATTGGCCATAACTTTTTCTTGAATAATCAAATCTTAATCAGACCTGTGAGGTTGGAAATGGGACTCAGAGGGCTACCACAGAAAATAATTTCAAACCCTGGAGATCCTAACTTACATATATACAACAAATTCAATATCGAGCTCCTAGAAGGAAATAAAAGGGATGCATTCAAGGATCACTGCAGTAAGGACCACACATCAGTAGTCAAGAGTAAGTCTCCTACAGCAAGGTATTTATGATTAGTGTTTACATTTGAATTTTGAGTATCATCTCTGACATATGTTTTTGTAGGACAATGTAAGTATATACAATGTCTCAGTTATATCTCTATATCTATCTATGTCACAATTAGTTTTTCAGATGCCCTATTCTTGATACTACACATTTGATGCTACATATCATTAATGCTACACCTAGTCTGCTAAATCTATATGATGTTGTAAGTTCATGTTACTTGTCTTGTCATAGATGATAGAATGGTCTCTATTTTTGTACTGAGAACATGGTCCATCACATGTCTAGGGTCTGTCATGAGTTTTTAATGCATACATCTTTAGGTTAGTTTGGATGTAGTCTTGCATAGAGTTTGTGCCTATATCAAGAGTGGGAGTCTTTTCCTACTACTCCAACAAGTCAACAAAAAAAGTGACAAGCACAATTCAGGTACGCATTGTAATTTTAATTTGTATTTATTCATTATTATCCACTTAAATGTGTTTTGAAGACAGAGGTAAGTTGAAGGGTATTTTGTTTCATTTTGGGATTCATGTCACTGGTCAATTTTTTCATGCAAGTAGAAGAAGATTCATGTACAACTTCAAGAGCAGAAGTATCAAAGCAAAAGAAGCATTTTCACGCAACATCCTTTCAAGACATAACAACCATCTATATATTGTGAAGAAGTGTCAAGACCAAGAGTCATCATTGTAAAGTTATAAAAGTAATTTGTAGAAGTTTCATCATTGCAAGAGTCATTATTGTAAAAGAGTCAATCTGCCTAGAGTCGAAATGGCATTATTAGGAGGTATAGGAGTCTTTGTTGGGATGATGTCATGGCAGGGTTGTAGGTCATATTGTGATTGGGTGTTCAGTCTAAATCATTGTAGACCATATTGTATCATGGATCATTGTTCCTGGTAGGAGAATCCACACTCTTGTCTCATTTCAGTCCTTATAGGGTGGCAAGGAGGTGCTAGGTTGGTGCATGAAGTCACCTACAGGTTGGAGCCTATGAACACTTCAAGGTGGTAGGATGGTCTAGGAGGTTGGGGCATCCTTTGAGTTGACTACTAAAGAAACTAGGGCATTGGGGTGTCCTTCGAGTGGGAGCTGGAGAAGAATGATTTTTTAGAATTTTATGAAGTTGTTTCTTTCATTTCAGTTGGCACTGAAGATTAAATAATTTATTAGAAAAACATTCAATGGTTTTTGATCCAGAGGGGGTTTTCCACCTAAAATTCTTGTGTCTACTGTGTTACTTTATTTACTGTTATTACTACATAAACATTAATAATAATTGGAGATCAACTAATCCTATGAGAATATTTAAAAGTGCTAATTGCTAAGGAATATTGATTCACCCCCCCTCTCAGTATTTCCAACATCGATCACATAAGGCTTTGAAATGATGGAAAGGGAAGCTTAAATGCAAATAAATCCAAACATACCAACAAATCTCCTTAGGATTTGAAATCATAAATACCGTTACAATCCTTTAGTAACCAAAATCATGGTTGTGCGTGGTTGTTTATTATTCATTAATATATCACATCGCAAAACCTCTTCGAATGGCAAATAGACTTATCTACACGTAAGCCGTCAATATGTGATAGTGATACCACTGCATCCATTTATTAAGTATGAGAGATGTTTGATTGTGATAATTTCATTATCACATTATCACAATCAACGATTTCGAGAGTAGTGGAGAATGGATATGGCCTACAGTTCTGAGCGATCGTGATTACGATAAGTGACGTGGCACATGTAGCGTGTCCATAGGTTAATACTAAGTGTGTATTTCATTTTTTTGCTACAACTTTATGATTTTCCTTAGGCATATTCTTTTAAATAAATAGATTCTATTGCAATCGGGGGAATTAGGAAGCATACAAGTGGGGAGCATGTTGATACCCTTGCGATTTATCCAAACGCAATAGCATTTCACTATCAAGATGTTCCTTGGTCTTATGATATATCAAATTTTCTATAAGATTGTGATTCGATGAATTTCCACCAAAAATGGAATATCATTGATACTTAAGATTTCTTTAAAGGAATAGATACATTTTGGTTGTCAAGGTCTATCCTTTATCGCAATCACAAGTTTCCAAGGAGTAAATAAATTTGTGTTTCCTTGAAATTTTGTTATATGCGATATTGTTGGGTTTTCTTTTAAGGTAAGCCTTATTTAAGTCCTTCAAGCCCTAATGAGGGTTTATCTATTAACAAATCAAATTTTATCTTAAGAAAATACCTAAACTAAACAATATCCGTATGTTTTTTTTTATTTTTAAGGGTCCCTATTTGTTTGTAAAATCATCTCCTAAGTTCTTTATGTGAAATAAATGGGGGGATTGTTCCACAGCACAACATGCCCCACAATAAATAAGTGTCAATGCACAATTATCTTTAGATAAATAAATAAGGGGGAAAGAAGAGAAGACCTTCATGCACAAAGAGGTGAAGCATGAAACTCCACGAGGGTACTGTCTAGGATCACTAGTAGAAATGCCATGTTTGTGTTCCTATGTGATTCTATCAGGGTACTGTCTAGGCCTCCTAGGAGTCGAGCAACACCAGAGATGAAGAATTATACTCTGAAAACTCTTAAGCTCACGAGGTGCACTACCCTTCCCAAACTGAAACATTGTGATTATGATGAACCTTATGATGTATTCAAATGAGAACGTATAGAGGGTACCATGTCTATTCATGTGTTCAGTGGGAATGAAAAAGTGATGTGCATGATGAATCATACTCTCTGAATAACCTAGGCCCTTCAAAGAAGAAACTAACCAAGAAAAAGAAGTTTGATTCTACCAGTGTCTCACCAAGTGTTGTGGCAGTTGCAACACCCTCCAAAATTTTTTCCTACACTCAAATTTTGGAGCCTACTATCGATCCTATGATCAGTCATTCCTTAGTCACTTTTTGGTCAGTTAATGATTTCAATATCCCTTCTTGGATATCAAGTGTCATTCACACTTTTATATTTATATAGAAAGTGTCATAGTCAGGCATGGTAATTATCACTTATCATACGAAGGGGAGTTTTGGTTTCCTTCAAGGGAAAATATTTGTGAAAATACATTGTTCTCATCATATAGACATGTTTCTCACTTATTTCCAAAGTTTCACAAACTATTACACAGGTGTCTTCATTATCATCACAAAGTATATCTTTGGTGTCACACTTCTCGTGAGTTTCCACGATGGTTGTCACGTTTAGGGAAGTATGTTTTCATATGTTTTGGATAATCTACATTGTGTCACAAAGTGTCCAAGTGTGTGGTTGCAATGAAGTTCTGTCATTGTTCACATCGGTTCCACTGACCCCACTCTTAGCCAAATTCCAGAATATTCCTAGCAACCTAGCCTTATATAGCCTTCCTAAAATAGCACTTTTTATCTTCAACCCTCAAGATTTTCCCTTGTCTGTTGGAACTGGGTAATGCACAAAAGCCCATCCTCCCTTGGCACCCAAAACTATACATATCCTTCTTTTAGTGTCCTTTCACTCAGCGGAACATCACTATCTCGAGAAACTGCATAGTTCTCTCCTTCAAGAATCCTTGAGCTCAACATTCCATAGTCTCAGCTGTGCATTCCCCCTTGCCTCCTGAAACTATGTAGTTCTTCCTCTTAGGGACCCATCCCACAACCTCCACTACCTCATTGAACTACACAATTTTTTCCGTTAGTTGGCAATGCGATTTTTTTTTCCCTCAATGGGCACGTCACAATCTTATCCCTCAAGATAGCCCCATCAGTAAGCCTTCTCCACTGACCTAATACCAACAATGGCTCAGTCAATGGATTATCATGCAACATCTTAGGGTAGGTGTTTATCAAACTAATTGTTGAGAAATATAGGGCATTAGCATTAGGTGATTTCTCTTCTATTAATAACTGCTTGTGAATGCTTTTTACTTCTTTACATTAGGATCTTCTTATTCTTAGTTTATTACTGTTCTTCTTCATCCAAAAGTAACCATTGAATGAACATAAATAGATAAGAGACATAGAATGTAGGCTATGAATCAAGGCCAAAACCTCTCACTATTTGAGAGGAAAACTCACACAATTTTTTCTTATAGAGATTCCAATTGTCGAATACCAATACTGAGATCCTTTACCTATTAGGAACTCCAAGTCCGACACACTAGTTTCTCTACTTTTATTCTTGAGTCATCTTCCTCTTCAACCTTCTTCAAAAAAATTTCATCTCTTCAACAAAATGAATATATATTAGGCATGGCATCGAAACATGTCAATGTAAAGTCACCAAGATGTGACCATTCCAACAATTGAATGACACTAATACATTACCGAGGAATATCTCCTTTAGATCACCTGAACTATGGCCTCTATATACCAAAAAAAATTGGTTTCTTGATGCACCTACGATATACTATCGTGGCACCAAAATTTTCCTTCTAAAGTTCGAACTATTGTTCGTTTACTTGTCTTTACCACTGTGATCTGAATTACACAGGTGAACAAAATGTTATTGGGTGATCACCAAACTATAGCCTTCACTCAATCTATGTGATTGTTTTTAGGGAACCAAAACAATCACACTGATATTAAAGATAATCTGAGCTTCTTCTCTTCCAAAATAATAAAGAGACCCATCTGAACTTCACTGTGTCATTATATAAACTTCTCTTTGTCTTTGTCTACCGAAAAGGTTAGAGATATATTAAGTGACATGACATTACAAATATATGTGTTTCCATATAATTTAAGCTAACATGAGTTTCTTTTTTGTTTTGAGTCTGACTTAAGGAGTAGTACTAGTGCTTGTTGTTGGAGTGCTTTCTAGACATATTATAGACTCAAATACAATGTTATATCCCCAACAAGGACTCTTCAAATATGACATAGACACTTTAACTTTTAATGACCAATCCTAAGGCTCTCAATGGGAGCCACCTAAAATAAAATCACTTGCTCAAGAAACCCATGAAGCAAGGCTTACAAAAATAATTTTATTTTCTTCATTACATCATTCACAAAAGTCACAATTACATTTCACTATGAAGAGAGAACCTAGTTACACCTTTTAACACCACCTCTTAATGAGGGAGGTATTAATAATGGTACTTTGTCATTCTCAATCTAAAGAACTTCTCATAAGAAGAATCAGATTGGTAACCCATTTTTCTAGCATCATATCAACCAGCATTGTCACATAAAAAGGCCTTGACTAACAACTCTATCAACATGATTAAAGCACGATGCTATTGAGACCAATGATTCATAAATACCAAAATAATTGTCTATCAAGGTACATACTCCAATTTAGTGTTCACAAACTATGACCTTCTTTGGACTATTCTTATCTTGGGTAGCTAGTCCTCCGAGAATATCAGTCCACTATGACTACTCTTATCTTGGATGCCCTATCCTGTCTTCAAAGAGCATCAGATGCCATATGATTACCTAATCATCAATTCCTTCTTGACATATGAACACTAGAACTATGTGTTTATCTCTCCCTCTCAATTAGGGAGGACATAACAATTCCAATAATGGAATGTACTCATTCCTACAAAATGAATGTTCCTAAGCTCCATCTTGCCTTAGGAATTTCAGGCTCCCTCTTAGTTAGGGACCTACAACTTCTTAAATATTTTCTTTAAAGAGCTCCTTCCTTTGATGTCATGAAATTTTTTATCAAGGAGCCTTCATATTTCATAGCTTCTTCATAGGGCACATACCATCCATCACTTTCACCTGTAGGCCAGTCATGTCAATATTCCTTTCATCAAAAAGTAATATATTCATCTTCAGCTGGCCTTGCTTTGTATCATGTTGCTTTCTTCATGCCATATTTTCAGAAGGATTTTACATCATTATATATAATCCTTTTGTAATTCATCCATGATTCCTCCCTCTGGTAGTCTTGCATAAGCCCATCCATATATTTGTTCAATAATAGTAAATGAACACTTAAATCGAAATTACCTTGGTGATTATCTTTCATGATGACATATTCCAGTGTGCATCAACATCCTCCATGTTGACACATCTCCCAAAGATATCCATTCTCAAAGGTATCCATATTTTTCAAACTTCCATCAGAGTCTTCATATATTTCTAGGAAACTTCGTATCAAATATTTCTTGTTATTTTGGATGTTGATTACGTTTGCCATGGTTTCATATCTCATGATATCTTCCTTGATTTATTCACACATTTCATTTACAGGAGCTTCCAATCAGATTTCTTCAATTGTATGTGGCCATCTCATACTTCATATGAGGACATATTATATTGATTTCTTCTAGTGTGACCCATGCTTTCCGGAAGGCTTTAGTAGGAGAAGATTCCTTTCCTTTCATCATTCTTCTCATGATCGAGAAATGATCCATGTTTCCTGAAACCATACAACATGAATTTATAAAATCAAACATAAGAATTCATAGCTCATTTACATTTACGTCGTCTAGGCTTCTTTCAACAACTTCCTCGATCGACAATATCTTCAACCCCTTCATTTGCTTCATCTTTTATGTTGTCATACCATCAATCCATGAATTAGACAAGTTGGAGTTCGTCATGAAACACTTTCGTACACTCTATATTGGTGAATCCTCTGATGATGATTCCATAAGATAATATTGAGGATCTCACATATCCTTATTCAGGTGATGTTTCCCTTTTGACTGATGTTTTATGAGATTTTTCTTGAATGACTTCTTCCATTGATATTTTAATGAGGTTGCTAAGAGCTATCTACTTCAAGGTTGACTATTAGACATACCTCTTGTTTCTTATGGTGATGTCATTTGCTGATGTTTCTAATTTATCGATGATGTCACGATGCATCTTATTATTTATTATACCCATATCCTATAAAATATTTAGGAGATATGACAATACCTTTTATGAGGCATACTATCTTAACATAGCAGAGATATCTTACTTCCTCTTTTCTTAGACTTCTTCTCTTTGGCTCCATTTCTTTGGTGATATACACTTCTTCTTTTCCTCTTTTTATATTGTCTCTTTAGGAAAATCTATCTTGTAATGTCCATAATCCATAACATTGAATTTCATCTATTATTCTTCTTTCTTTTTGATGAAATGGTTGAATCATTTCATTTGGTCCTTCAACACTTTTTTCCTCAACATATCCTCTTCTATCTTTCATAGAAGTCAAAAGTTATTGAATGAGATAGTTGTCTTATCCTCATAGACATGGTTACCTTGGTCATCAGTTAGTGCATTTAAAATAATGAGGATTATCTCTCCGAGATCTTGCAATTAATATCTTTATGAAGATAATCCTTTATCCTGTTATTCCTTTAATTTGAGTAGATCAAATCTAGGTGATGTGACCTTCTTTATCACATCTTCAAAGAATATCTATACCATTCGATGATATATATCTAATTGGTGTCTCCAATACTGCTATATGTGTTGGGTTGTGTTATATTCTTTCCACGACTAGCTCCCATAGTTAATCGGGCAGTTAGAGGGGGGTGGAGCTCCCCCTTCATTGTGCCCATCGTGTATTGCGGGCAGTAGCACCCCCTATATGGGGGTTTAAGGGAGGAAATTATCCCACCTCTACGGGGTTCGAGGAAGTGCATCAAGGAATTTTTTTTTGTACACTATATTAGGTGGGGTGAACCTACCTATGGTTTTGTGCATGGTTTTCACACATGGTTCTCGGCGCGATGGTTTTCAGTCTATGGTATTGTATGCTCAGGCATGTATGTATATGTATTGTAACATTGAAAGGAACATAATGAAAAATTAAGCTAGTAGTCCCAGTTTTGGAATCCAGGGGAAAATCTCTATGTATATGTGTTTTATGTGTTATTCTCTCGCATTGTTTATTTTCTCTGTTTTAGAATTCGTATGCAGCTAATTCCTATACGGGGTTAAAACCTACATTTGATATCAAAGTTGTTTTGGCTTGAAGGGGACTCCTTTGTTTTTAGGGGGTTTCACTCGGGCCAGTCATAGACCCTGTTCAATGGGAGATCTGCGGGATCGATTCTGGTGGGGAAAGAAGGTGGCGACTAGTGAAAAGATAGAGATCACGAAATTTAATGGTCAGAGTTTTGAGTTGTCGAAACTCAAGATGGAGAATCTATTGGTGGATAAAGATCAATGGATCATGGTACATACATATACTAAACAAATGATAGTGTCTCATGAGGAATGGAAGAATTTGATTTGGAAGGTAAAGAGCACAATATGATTATGTGTCTCAGATTCAATATTGTTGAATGTATAAGGGGAATCTACGACGAAGGCTTTGTGGGACAAGTTAGGGACTTTGTACGAACCTATGTCTCTCGTGAATAAACTGTTCGTACGAAAAAAGTTGTATAATGTGAAGATGAAAGATGGAGACTCAGTGATAGAGAATTTGAACACATTTAATACTGTAGTAAGTTAGTTATTATCTCTTGATATTAAAATTTCATATCAAGATAAGTGCGTTAGTTTATTGTGTTCTCTAGCAGATTTGTGGGACAGTCTGGTTATTGCAATAGGTAGAAATGCAACTGCATTGCAGTTTGATGAAATAGTCTCATCCTTGTTGATGGAGGATATGACACAAAAAAATATGGAGAGGTAGAATGGTGATACATTTTCTATACGAGGAAGTTCCCAGAATAGAAACAAAAATAATTCATTGAGTGGGATATCTAAATCTAGAGGGAGATTCAAATCTCTAGGAAAACCTGTAAAGGTGAGATAGAAATGCATAAAGGAAGGGCACTACAAAAGGGATTGTAAGTCTAAAGCTCCTGACAAAGGAAAGGGATCTCATGATGCTCCTTCTACAAAGGTGGAAACCACCTTAGATGAAGGTGGGGATGTGTACATGGTTTCTTCAAGTCCACATGTAAAGGATGAGGCCTAGTTTATTGACTCAGGTGCATCCTTCCACTTCACTCCCCATAGAGAGTGGTTCTGTGAGTATGAGAAATATGATGGTGGTGATTTCTTCTTAGGGAATAAAAAGAAGCTTCGAATCGTTGGTGACAAAATAGTAAAGTTGAGGTTGCAAGGTGGAAGAATTAGAACACTTTCAGGTGTTCTACATATTCCTGCATTGACCAGAAATATGATTTCTGTAAGTAAGATCAAGGATGCAGGTGTAAAAATAATGTTCGATAAAGATACCTAAAAGATGGTTTGGGGAGCACTGGTGTTGATCTGGGGAGTTTATATTGGAACTCTATACAAGCTATAAGGTAACACTATTGTTGATGGGTGCAACAATTTTGTGGTTGCTCAAAGTGGAGCAGAAAAGGTAGTGGTCTGTAGAGAAAATACCTTGCTATGGCATGAAAGACTTGGACATATTGGATAGAAGTTCCTTCAAATCCTTCATGGTAATGGTGTGGTAGAAGGTATGGCTAATAGCTCTCTGGATTTTTATTTCTATGAAAATTGTGTATATGGGAAGAAGAATTAGGTGAGTTTCTCCTCTAGTGGTAAGAGGGCAAAACAGATATTAGCGCTTGTGCACAGTGATGTGTTTGGACTTGTGAAGTTTCCATCACTGGGTAAGTGTGTGTCTTATGTACATTTGTAGATGATTTCTGTAGGAATACATGGATATATTTCCTTAAGAAGAAATTTGAAGTCTTTTATAGGTTTAAAGAATTGAAGGCTCTACTGGAAAACTAGACAGAGAAGAAGATAAAGGTGTCGAGGACAGATAATGGTGGAGAGTATTGCAAGAAGGAATTTGAACAATTTTGTAAGAAGTGTGTTATAGAACAATAGAATACTACTACATACACACCTAAGAAAAATGGAGTTTCAGAAAGAATGAATAAGATGTTGATGGAGACGGAAAGAAGCATGCTCAGTGGTGCCAGGTTAGGACAAGAATTCTCAGCAGAGATGATGGAGACAATATGCTACCTTGTCAACAGATCACCTTCATTAGCGTTGGAGGGTAAGACTCCACAAGGGGTATGGACTGGTAAGAAACCCTTTCTTTGACATTTGAGGGTATTTGGATGTGATGCATATGCACATGTTCCAAAGGACAAAAGAACAAAGCTGGATAGTAAATCTGAAAGCTGCATATTTATTGGCTACAAAGATGGTTTAAAGGGTTATAAGCTTTACAACCTTGTAATAAGGAAGGTTATGTACAACTGAGATGTGGCGTTCAGAGAGGTGAAAGATGCTATTAAACATGAATTCAAACCAAAAGAACCTGTGAAGATAGAGTTTGAGTGTAAGGAGGAAGAATGGAACTCTATAGCAGAAGAGGAATGAGAAGATGAAGAGCCACAAATTCTAGTTATGAGAAGATCATTTGAAGAAAGAAGGCAACTAGAAAGCTATAGTCCATTTAATTTCTATTAAAATGTTTCTTTATCTAGTATTGATGATGATCCCAAAATTGTGAGGGAATCAGTAGATTCAGAGGATGGAAAGCTCTAGAAAGAGGCCATGGTTGATGAAATGGCATCTTTGCACAAAAATGAGGCTTGGGATCTAGTGGAGTTGCTGGATGAAAGGAAACCCATTGGCAGTAAATGGGTGTTTGAAAAGAAGACAAATGGATAAGGAAAGATGGAAAATACAAAGGTTGGTTGGTAGAAAATGGTTATTCCTAGGTGTCGGGAATTGATTTTGGTGATATTTTTTTCTCTTGTTCCAAAGGTAGCTTCTATTAGATTTATTTTATTTGTTGCTACTACTTTTGATTTTGAGGTAGAGCAGATGGATGTGAAGACAACATTTCTTCACAGGGTTCCAGAAGAAGAGATGTACATGAAGCAACCTAAAGGCTTTTCAGTGAAAGGTAAGAAAGAACTGGTATGCAAGTTAAAGAAGTCTTTGTATGGGTTAAAATAGTCACAAAGGATGTGGTATCAGAAATTTGATACATTTATATGGGGAATTAACTTCACCAAAAGCAAAGAAGATCACTGTGTGTATTTTAAATTAATTGGTTACCATGCTTTTTATCTGGTCTTGTATGTGGATGTTATGTTGTTGATTGGAAATGACAAAGAAATTACCTAGGATTTGAAGACCTAGTTGTCCTCCAAATTCGACATGAAAGATCTTAGTGCTGCAAACTATATTTTGCGCATGGAAATTAAAAGTGATCGGGAAAGAGGAAGCTCTGGCTAAACCAGAGGAAGTATATTGAGAGAATACTGTAGTGGTTTAATATGTAGGATAGTAAACTAGTGAAGGTTCCTATTCTTGTAAGTGTAAAGTTATCTGTTCAACAGTGTGCCAAGACACAAGAAGAGGGAGAGGAAATGTCCCATGTTCCATATATTAGTGTAGTCAGTAGCCTAATGTACGCGATGGTATATATTGGACCAAATATTGTACATGCAGTGGGATTATTGAGCAAGATAATGTGAAAACCAGGGAACGAGCATTAGACAATAGTGAAGCGAGTTTTCAGGTATTTGCATGGCGGTAGCGATTATGGTTTTTGCTACAAAGGAAGAATAGCATTTGACCGAGTGTTGGATATCTATGGCTTTGTTGATGCAAACTCGGTTGGAGCTCTAGATCAGAGAAAATCTTCAAGTGGGTATGTGTCTATCCTATTTGGAGGTGTAGTTAGTTGGATGTGTAAGAAATAATTTGTAGTGTCACTATCAACTACATCGGAGGAATACATGGCAACCACTCATGCAAGCAAGGAAGGAGTCTATTTTGCAGATATTGTATTCAAGTATGCGATTAGTACAGGGAGTTATAAGAACATACTACGATAGCCAAAGTGAAATTTTCTCAGTAAAGGATCCTACCTACCATTCAGAGACACATTGATATTCAGTATCACTTTGTGAGGGATATGATAGAAGAAAAAAAGGTGTTTCTAGTAAAGGTGGACACTTTGAAGAATACTACAGATGTATTTACAAAATCTGTGAGCTGTGAGAATTTCTCTTGGTGTAGAGAAACAATGGGCATTGTAGGGCTGGATAAATGACTAAGCTCTCCTATGGCCCCCTGTGGCAAGAAAACAATAAGTGGGAAAATGTTGGGTTGTGTTATATTATTTCCACAACTAGCTCCCTTAGTTAACTAGGGGGTTGGAGGGAGGGTGAAGCACCCACTTTGTTGCACAATAAGGGCAACAGCCCCCCTGTATGGGGGGTTTGAGGGGGGCGGTCAGCCCTCCTCGACAAGGTTTAGGGCAGCTCCCCAGAGAATTTTTTTTGGACCCTATATTAGGTGGGCGAACCCATCTCTTGCTTTGTGTATGGTTTTTGCACATGGTTTTGGGCAGAATGGATTTCGGTCCATGGTATTGGATGCTTCGGTATGTATATACATGTATTGTAACAATGAAAGGAACAAAATGAAAAATCAAGCCAGTAGCCCCAGTTTTCGGATCCAGGGGAAAATATTTGTGTGTATGTGTTTTATGTGTTATTCTCTCGCATTATTTATTGTCTGTGTTTTAGAGTTTGCATGGAGGTAATTTCTATACAGGTTTAAAACCTGCAATATGAGGGGACCTTTCATAAGAATCCCTTTCCACGTATTCATAGGATACCTTTCTATTGATATGGTTAATGACTTCACTTTTCTCTAGGACTATGGCTATCCTCCTTTTCCATACAAGGAATTTTCATGACCCAATGAGCTCATAGATCTCCTTACAAAAAAGAAGTCATTTTACCAAATTTGATTATAAAATGAAAGGTACTTACTTGAAAAGTGAAGATTAAATCTTCAACTTGATCACTTTGATGGTGGATGAAGAATATGTATTAGTTCCACGTCTTCAATAAACATGATTTCTCCTTTTCTGTTGTTAACACCTTTATATCTAGCTCTCTCTGATGATGAAGATGTTTTTTCTTCTTCCTCAAATGATCTTCCTCAAGGATAAGGAGGGGATACTTGCTTCAATGAGAGGGAGCCTTCCTTATAACTTTTGAAGATGATGAAAATGCCTCCTAGCCTTCAAGATGCTTCGACTTCTTCGATGGAGAATGAGTGTACGTCAGAAATCATTTTAGAGTTTTGACTTTCTCTAAGATGATGTGATCTAAGCCTTGAAGTAATTCTCTTGGATGTTTATACTTTGGTCTACCTTGTATTGTAGATCTCTTTGACTTGATGAGGGTTTTTGTGGTCTTGTAATGATGACTTAGAGGATCTAAAACTTTTACTAGTGTAGACTACTTCTTGGATATAGGGTTTCAATCTTCAATGTAGATCTTGAACTTTTGCTTTGATACCTTTATTGAAACATTGAGTGTCTCTTTTATTAGATGCCCTTTGAATTTAGCTCTGATACCATGTTGAGAAATCTAGGGCATTATCATTAGCTTATTTCTCTTCTATTAGTGACTACTTGTGAATGTCTTTTACTTGTTTAGATTAGGATCTTATTCTTCTTAGTTTATTGGTGTTCTTATTCATCAAGCAATAACTAATGCATGAACATAAATAGACAAGCGACACACAATGTAGGCTATGCTCTAGGGCCAAATCTCCTCACTCTTTAAGAGGGAAGCTTGCACAAATTATTATTTTAGAGATTCCAATTGACGAATACTAATACAAAGGCCCTTGACCTATTTTCCACTCCAAGACCAATACACTAGTTCTCTAATTTTCTTCTTGACTCCTCTTCATCTTCGAACTTCTTGCATCTGAGATTGTCTCTTCAACAAACTAAATATATATTAGGCATGCAAACAGAACATGTCAATGTAAAGCCACCAAATTATGTCCATTGTAGCAACATTGAAATGTAGTAATACATTACTGAGTAATCGCTCTTTGAAAGCACCTAAACTATGGCCTCTATATACCATTGGACTATGGTTTCTTAACCAACCTGTGATCTACTATTGTCGCACCGAAATTCTACTTTTGAAGTTTGAATTTTTATTCCTTTTCTTGTCATTACCACTATGATCTGAATTACACAGGTGAAGAAAACTTCTTAAATAATCACGTAACTGTATCCTTCACTCAAACAATGTGATTGTGTTTAGGGCATAGAAATAGTCACATCGATCTTAAATATAATATGAGCTTTTGTTCTTACGAAGTCGTAGATGACACATATGAACTTCATCGTGTCATCATCTAAAATTCTCTCTATCTTTGTGTACCAAAAAATTGAGAGATATATCAAACTATTCTATGTGCTAATGTGAAAATCATTCACTCCTATTTATAGTGGATTTTCCCATATATTAAGTTGACATGAGTTTATTTTCTGTTTTGAGCTTGACTTCAAGAGTAGAACTAGTGCTTATCATTGGAGGGTGTTCTAGACATATTATAAACTCAAATATGCAGTTATATCCCCAAGAAGGGTTCTTCATACATGAAATAAACTCTTTTAATTTTAATGATGAACCCTAGGGCTCTTAATGGGAGCCATCTAAAATAAAACCACTTTCTCATGAAACTAGTGAAGCACGACTTACAAAAAGAATTTTCTTTTCTTCATTACATCATTTATAAAAGTTAGAATTACATGTGATTATGAAAACTGAACCTAGTTACACTTTTCAAAACTAATATTGTCTTGTCTTGAGTGGATTTTAGATATAGTAATTCTATCATGCTATGGAAATATGATGAAGAAGGAAATGAAGAAGGAGAATAGGGTAGATGACACTTAAGGATCTAGGGTGAAAATATAATCATCATATAAGAAGACCAAGAAACCCCGTGGTATGATAAAAGATCAGATATTAGGACTACATGAAGACTCCATCTAATCCACAATCCTTTGGAGGGAAGGTACATAGAACACAAAAAATCTTTCATGAAGTTCAAATGCACCTCTTTGTTATGTGGAATTTTGCATCTACAGATAAATACAATTCCCTTAGTTGGGTAGCTATACCTAGAACAATAGATTTAAAGAGTTTAACATTTTCCTATAGAAGATAAATAAGGAAAGGGACCTACTTGTTATCTTTCAATTCCATTTGTGTCCTGTGAATAGCTCTCGTCGCTCCTTCTTGAACTGAATCAGCTCAATAAGTACCTACAATTATAAACACAGGATAAAAATCAATCAAAGCCAGAGATATATCTACTACAAGCAAATGGAATCGAAATCATTTACACATATAATCATCATAAATAAAGACAAGAATATGAGAAAAGGTGTAAACAACTTTATTAAGTAGAAGGAAGAGTTACAGCAAAGAAGTCTGATCCCATGTTATTCATCTAGCTGGAGTTCCATCCTTCATCACACCAAAAGCACAACACTCCAACAGCATAACAATACTTGCTTAGAATATCAAACCTCACGCTAACAGTATCTCCCTACAAATTCTCAAAGTCCAGCCCCTAATCACTGCAAATAGACATTACTAAAATATTCCCCACCCTATCCTTGCTTTTATGATTCCATATGGGGTCGGGTAAGATCGTAGCTATCCATATGGGATTGGATGTGCCTTTGAAAATTTCTACGTCTTGGGCACCATGCTTTATACTACTATTTTTTCCCGCCCCCCCAATGATGAGACTAAATGACCTCACCCTGCACCTATAATAATACATGATACTTAATCTAGAACCCCGAAAAATATGTACTCAAATGATCCACTTACACCATTACCTAAATCTTTTAACAACCAACAATCTACTAAACACTTCAAACTCTCATGAATTGCTATGGTATGTTATACTCGGTAAGGGATCTGACCATATACTAATAGGATTATTACCATTGGGTTTGGATGCATGGGGAATCCTCAATCTAATTGAGTAGTTACACCTAGAAACCTATACAGACTTTGCCATCCATAGGTACCTTATTTGTATGGTTAGACCAAGTGCTATTTTTTAGCTGACTGTATGATGTTATATCTTTCTATCTCATAGCGTTTCTCTTACTAGCACCCAATGTGTGGTATGATTATTCCTACTAAGCCATTATTTCCCTAATTAGCATGGTTATTCCTAAATCTTCTCTCTCTAACCACCCATTTTGGTTAACACTCTATTTCTTCTCTCTAATTCACAGGTGGTAACACTCTAGTGCTTTATCCCATTGGAACCACCCTATCTCTACTCTTTATCCTCTAGCCTCACTTGATTATCCCTAATCTGTTGTTTGGTTGCTACTCTATGGCTTGTCTTATCACCCATATCTCGACAAACTGGTAACGTATGATCTATATTACCCCTATCTGTATGATTTACCCCCTAGCTTCTATTCCCTGATACCATTTGATTGGGTTATTCCCAATTATCTATTATCTGCCTCTAAGCATTGATCATCCATATCCTAATTTCATTTATTCTATGCTTTCTCCCTAGCCCTAAATGCTAGGGTTTATGGGTGTGTCAGAAAATCTTGTCTCTAAGCCTGTCTTTCCTACTAACGGAACCTTAATAATTAGCTTCTTTCTTACCCATCTCTCTCTATATCATTTCAATATTTACCGACTAATATTCATAGTTTTCTCTCTAGCCCTTATGGTAAAGCTCCTTTACCTATAGCCATATTCTTCTGCCATCCATATATTTGTCTTTCTCTTAGCAGAAACTTTACTTCCCTATCTTACCTATCTTTATTCTACCCCATGTGGTTTTTATTTATCATGATAGAGTCTAGTGTCTTTATCTCCAAGTACCTATTATATGTCTCTAAGCATATCTCTTACTTCCTAGTCTCTTGCCAACTTTGGAACTAATACCTGATCCCGTAACACTAGGAAAATTAACCTCTCAATTAGCCTTAGTTGCCACTCAAGTGCTATTAAGGCTTACTAACTTTCTTTGTCTCATTGGAATACCAACAATCTTGATTGTTACACCTAATAATACTACCAATTGTTCTTAGTTTCCACTCATGTCATTAATCAAGAAACCATATGATATATGGTTGTTGGGAACTAGATCCCCTAAGGACAGTTTTGGGGCTAAAAGCACATGTTTGGGTTGAATTTTGTAATAAAGCTGTAAAGACTTCATATTTTGTGGTCATGGAGATTGAAGGTGTCATGAGTCATAAAGGGTTGTCCACCCTTATTTTTTAAAGTAAAGTCGACTGTAAAAGATCTACCCATAGTTCGTGGACCATGGGATTGTATAAAAATAGCTAAGTAAGCAAGCTCTAAGTAGTTAGACAAGTCATGAGCTGAAGAATAAGTCTTGAGCAATAAGGAGATAAGTCTATGTTCCGGGTCATAGCGTAGGTAGAGGCTCTGTAACTAAGTGCACAAAGGCCTAGGCTAGAAGTCTGCAACTGAGTGCATGGAGCCCTACAACCATGTGCACAGGGCAGATAGAGTCTATAATCATATGAAGATATCAATAAAGAGAAGAATTTTATGAATTTCATGTCTTTTTTCCTGTTAATATTGTGTATGAATTTCATTTATAATACTTATGTGATGTGTCAATGCATGTAACTACATTGGTTAATTGAACGCAAGTAAGAACATCAATTTACGTGGTGCTAATTGTGATTGTTTAATAAGATAAGTAAGATACTTAAGCTAGTTTGGGAATTCGCACAACAAGCTACCCTAGCAGTGCAAAAGCACCTTAACCACAGGTTAGGGCTATGTGAAGGTCAATCGTACCCCTCCGAGGAGGTACTAAAGGGCAGATTAAAGGGCTAGTCTGACAAAGCCCTAGAACTTATGTGACCTGCGCGAAAACAGGAATAGAAGGAATAAATCAACATCATGACCATATCAGGGTACCGAAACTTTGTTCTAGTATCCCCCCATAATGCTTCGAGTGAGACTTCGATCCACGCTTTATGGGTTGATGACAAAACAACCAGTAGTGTAGGGGTTTTTTTCGCTAACTAATGTTGAACCTAGGTTAGGCCCCTCCAAGCCAACAAATGGTTATGTTGCTGGGACGAGAATCTACATAAGAGATGTGTGATGTCATATCATTGGAATCCAACTAAGAAAGAAATTAGAGATTGGTTGGATAGAATGATCCATGAATTCGTGGTGTAGGAGAATAGAAATCCGCGACTGACAAAAGAATAGTGGTTGGACAAGTACCTATATACATAAATCCACGAGATCTTTTTGTGTTCCTTTCTGTTTGAGCTACACAAGTGGATCGCGAAGCTAGCAGATATCCAAGGAAGGTGGAGACTTGAAAGTCCTATTATTTTGACGCTGGAGTTAGTTCAAAGACTGGAAGCCTCTAAGGATAAGATCACCCATGCTACTAATCATTGGCTCGATCGCATCATAGGAGGATTTGTGATTGAATTCGTTGTCAAAACCCGAGTCAACTACAGTAAGGAGAGTGACACGTTTTCAAAGGTTTGCGAGTAAAGTACTTGTTTAGTCAATTTAGTGTTATCTAAATTGCTAGTATTAATTGTCAACCCGGGGTTCGTAAACTGATGAAGTGTGGTGCACTATATGTGCTTAGTTAACCTCTTTCTTACTTCGTTGTTTTATAAAGTTTTAATGTTCAACTCTTCCTAACCTTCTGCTTTCAACATATAGTACTATGTTAAGCACGATTAAGAATAAGTCCAAAAAGTAATCAAGCTCTAAGGTGACAAGTAGGAAAAACCACTTTAAAGACCAGTTATAATGTTCAACTCTTCCTAACTCCCTGCTTCTACTGCGTATTTGCATAAAACACGATTAGGAAGTAGTTAGAAATAAGTCTAGAAAGTAATCAAACTTTAAACTTGCAACGAAAGAGCTTGAGAGAAATAACTTGCAATGAAATTGAAAGCAAA